>JAHWXV010578148.1:0-12232 GCA_024586415.1 Phrixothrix hirtus | reverse complement strand
CGCAATTTGGAAGGACTCACAAATAAAAACATTTTTATAAATAAATTAAAATTTAAAGAATTTACATTCCCTACAAGCAGGTAGGTGAACCTTTACCGTAATAAAAGTGTAACGAAAAGAAAGGGTAATTTAAATCCTTAGGTCTGTGCTAAATAACACTGACCTAAAATCAGTTTGCTTAGCAGTCTAATAAAAGGTTACAAATTAAGTGAAAAGTAACTAGAACAATTAGCACGCTGCCAAATTAGATCAGCGAAGCAACACCATTGACAATAAAAATATCTATTTTTGTACTTTGTTACACCCAATAGGTTCTTAGTTTCTGGACGCGCCTCGTATAATTTTGTAATCAAGACAGACTCGTTATTTAATTGTCATACCTCGTATAATTCATGTTTTAATCACGGGCATATATTGATCAGGCGATATTACAGTATTATAAAATGACCTTTGCGTTGATAACTTGAATTCAATATTTTTCTTTGGTGAAAAAGTCTTTGGGTCTATGGTAAAGAGATAGTTTTATTTGAATATGACTTCAAGGTGTTCTAATTTTGTTAAACAAAATTGGCTTCCTCTATTTCAGTAATTGGTGAAACTTTTAATGCTTTTTATTATTTTGCATGGACCATTTTGAAAAATGGTGGATGGTACCAAGTTTTTGTAATCAGAATATAACTACCGCATACAGTTAAAAAACAATGGATTTACAGCATATGTAGAAAATCTTGCAGCGAATCTTGTTTCAAAATGGCGGCAGTTAACAATACTCAATACTCCTAGTATTCAATTTAGTTGAATAGTTTCTGTCAAAGAATGACTAAACGATGAACCTCTTGGTCAATGGTGTACCTGGTCCTAGTCATGGTTATTTTGGCCCTGATTTTTGTTGTTGATTGCCGGCAAGCATTGCTGGGAATTTTGAATTCCAGTGATTTCAAAAATCACCGGCAGGCACTGGAGTACCTTCTGCAGCCCTTCCGCGAAGGAAACTGCGTCACGTGTGGCTGCTACAACGCTGCCGACCTAGTCGACGATGTTTATATCCAGGCCCGGGAAGGAGGCTCCTCCCTTTTCCTGGATATTGCGTTTCGCACTCGCAGTAACACTGCGCGTTTGGGTAGTGAGCGGGGCTCTCGCCCCTTCGCGAAGTTCGTCACTTTTTCTGGCTTGGGGTATCTGGGGCACTCACTGTAGCTAGAGGTATGGGCCTCAGCGCAGTTGGCACACGTTGCTGGGGTCGTTTTTGGTTTAATGCACTCGCCGCTAAAGTGATGGTTCCCGCACTTCACGCATACGGAATCTGCCTGGCAGTGTTTCTGGGTATGGCATAGGTGGCACTGAGTTCTGTTGCTCGTTCTTCTACGTGCTGTTTCAATGCCCACCTCCAAGTGGAGCACTGTCTTCAGTTGGACGATTTTCTTGCCCTGGATGGTATTTTCCGCGTAGACTAGCGACATTGGAATCTTGTTGGGGCCCCTACGCATCCTGCGGACAGTTAACGCAGGAAACCCCTGTTTCTTGAGGTCTTCTAAGGTAGCCTCGTTCATAAGTTCTTATGGGATACCCCTGATTACAGGCCGTAGTGTTCTGTCCTTGGGGGCAGCTGAATGTGTGAAAAGGTATATTTTCACAAGCAAGGAGCAGCTTGATGTTCTGACTGTCGTTCGGTGTGGTCGGCTCTATCTTGATGCCGACAAACACCTTTCGCACCCTGAGGAGGACTATGCTTTGAACTCGAAGCATAGCAGCGACATCAGGCAACTTCTCCTTCGCACGGAGCACTATGGGTAGCACTGCACCTTTCGGAGCAGTTTCTGTGCCTCGCGTTGACGGCACTTCGGCTGATAAGACCTGGAAGGCGTTCGCAGTCTTAATAGGATTTGCAGAAACTTCAGCTGTCTTCTTGGCCTGCTTCTTCCGCTTCACCTCCGTGAAGCCGTCTGCGTCGCTCTCCCTCTTTGTAACACGTACTACGGGAGGTACCGTAACTTTTGCCTCCTCGTTGGAGGAGTACTCCATCTCCGCGACTAATTCTTTGCGGCGGTTGCCGTATCGAAGTTGGATGCCGGTTCCGAAGCGTTGACGGTGTTAAACAACTTCGGGTTATATCAATTCGAGCCGTCACTAAAACTCGACATCGCTGGTCCATCGCACTAGTTAACGTAATTGGAATTGAGGTAATACTGTCAAACACCCGCAGGCACTATCGAGTAGACACACAATTCGCAAGCGAAGATACTACAACCGACCCACCGCAGAAAGCTGAAGGGACCTGAGCTATAGTATATTAAGAACACATGAGCAATCAGATAAACACGTGCGCACTCGGTGAAAGCTCGATGTGTTCTCTAAAAGAATGACTAACAATTTCAATGGTCATTTTTAAAAACGATACCGTAGCGATTTATCGGCATATATAGGGTGAATTTTTGAGTTCACCATTAAATTCACCACCTTCAAATTATATGAAATCGAGATCAAAAACTTCGATGTCGATTAAAACAACATTTCGAAAAATGGTCAATATACACTGTACATGACACAATTTTGAGGTGCTGCAGGGCTAGTCGACTTATTGCATTTAATAAACAATTGTGGCTGACTTGCTGTTAATTCAATTTGCCTCAATTTTACTATTGGAAGAATTGACACCAAAACGAAGAAATCATAGGGCGAAGGGTGACCTTGAGAAAAACTGCTCACCGGTATAGCTTGATTTCAAACTCACAGCTTCGTTGCACGTCAACGTTGGGTTGGACACGACGGGCATGTCTTGACATGTGATTATTAGTGATTAAGTTCGCGCAATACACGGCCGCTGGCTTGTTAACAAGGTGGAAGGTACACATTGATTATACTAAAAGGTTTTTCCAATTGTTCTTTAAAATTATATGCTGAATGTGATGTTTATGTGAAATTCGTTTTTAAAAACCGGGTTTGAATTTTCAAAATATATAAAAAAGATTTCAATTAAATCTAGACATAGAGGCGGTGCACGACCTTGACTTGCGTTATTAATTGTACATAATGGTATTTAAGTTAATTTTGCAGTTTATACAGAGTGAGTCTGTAACCTGGAATAAATTCAGTAAATTAAAGACGATGTTTTGTTTTGAAAAATGCGCGGACACGTCGATCAGTATTTTAAGTTGCGATCTTTCTTATTATAAAAATATTTATACAGGGTGTCCCATATTAAAAATATGACTATCGATAATTTTTTTAAATAGCAACCTAGTTTTTTGCGACTATTTCTAAAAGGCATATCAAGTAACTACCAAGTGTAAAATTTCAAATAGAGATATTGAATAAACACGTTTTATTTTATTCAAAATACGATTAAGTGCTATTTTCATAACACATGTAAAAAACGCTTATTTGTTGAAAACAAATGTGAAAAAGTATGTTGATTAAAAGGAAGAGATAAAAATTCGAAATTTTAATAAAATTTTTAGCACTTGTAGAAGAAAAATTAATTATTAAGGGGATTAGATGTATATTTTTCAAATAAAACGTTTTTATTTAGTTTCTCTTAAATGGCACGGAATAAACATTTGCAATTTCGCAGTTGGTAGTTACTTAATATGTTCTTTAAAAATGGTCGCTAAAAAAACTAAGTTGCTATTTGAAAAAATTATCGGTAAAGTCATATTTTAAATATGGGACACCCTGTATAAACTTTTTTTTTAATAAGAAAGACCGCAACTGAAGATACTAATTGACATGTCCGAGCATTTTTCAAAATAAAACATCGTCTTTGATTTGCTGAATTTATTCCAAGTTATAGGCTCTGTATGAAAACTATTAAACGCGTTTTAATGATATAATTGTACAGATAAAAAAATGCATAAGACTGCAGCAAAGCTGCATAATAAATTTAAATCCCGAAAATATAATGTTAATTTAATTATTTAATAATGATCACTTCAGTTGTTCTTTTCTTTTTGGATTAACCTTTTAAGTGCACCGTGGGGTCTGTTTGACCCTAGTTACTTATCTTTCTATGATAAAATAAAGTGTACTTATCTATCATTTTATTTTAACTACAATACATAATTCTTTGATTATATTACAAATATGTTTATATTCGTTACTATGCAATATATAACCAAAAAAAAATTGGTACACATTCAGGAGATTAATATGGATGGATACTAATTACTGGTAACTTCCAAATCACTCGAAATTGATATGTTTAATTGTAGTAAAGTAAACAAACCTATTCTTATACGTATATCACTGTTTAATTTTATTTTGGATTTTCCAACATATCTAAATATTCTTTTACTTTAAATAGCTGCAATTAAATCAAGGATTGGAAAGTCATTTTTGTTTTATCACAGCTTAATAACTTCGTGCATTTTTGAAGATTTAATTTAATTTTTGAAAAACTTATCAAAAATGACCTTTAGATAATATCTAGGATTCGTTATCTTATCTTTTATGTATAGTACTAGTTAAACCCTTCAAGTTATCAATAGTTTATTCCATTTATAAAACAGATTTGTATCTCGTCTAAAATACCGGAATTAATTGCTTATGCCGTATCAACACGGCCTTCATCGCAATTCCAAAAATTTCCACAATATTTTTATTGCAGTCAATGTCGGTAGGACAATGAACGATAAGGCTTTTATATAATCCGTTATATATAACTATAGTAAATTGTGTCCAAATACGATAAATGGTATAAGTAAGCAAGCGAATCTTGTTTATCCTGTTTATTCTGCTTAAGAATGCTAATTAAAAGGCGACTGGAATTTACAATTGATTTTAAAACAAAATGTTATGCATATAAATTAAAACAAACAAACATGATACAAGTGAAAAAATGCTATTTTTATAGTGCGACTGTTTTAGAGGGCAGGAGGAGTGACGGGTAGTTGGTCTTCAGTAGTTCTAATGAAAGCAAATCTTGTTACTGGAAACTTAATATAAACACTGCCAAGCGCATGCGCCAAGTTATACATTAAAAAGAGCTATTATCGTTTCCGAATTATGGTTTTTCTAAGAAAATTAGATCAAAATTTGAATAATAAAAATCAAAATCAAGCTTACCGGACTAGGCCTGATTGCTTAAGCGATACGTGGTTGCTGTAGAAACGGTTATTACTACAATACATTTATGAAAACAGATCAGAGCCAAAGCTTAAACTAGACGTAAATATTGACCCTTAATCGCTAAGAATTGGAGGGTGGACTGCTATAGGAGGAACTGTGAACCCTCTTCAATCGAGAACGGAATAAATCAGGTAGAGGTACCCCCCCTGTGACCCCTCTTCAATCGAGAACGGAATAAGTCAGGTAGAGGTAAGAACACGATTAGAAATCAGTAAATCCACTCGAACTTGAAGCAGAGCAGCCGGCGCGGGAATTGAACCCAGGATGTCTCGAACACCAGTCATAGCGTGATCATAATATGCGAAAAGTATATGTGTAATTTTGAGAATTTGTAACGTTACATCGTTCGATGTATATTTGAATATACATTAGTAATTTAATTGCTTTCAGTTTATTTAATTTAACAATAAAATTTAATCACATATTCATTTATATTTGGTTGTAGTATTTTTCAGAAAAGTGGCAACATTCATTTCTAAAAATAAGTGACGAGGTTATGAATTTACCAACGTGTTTGCCTAATACACTTGTCAATCTATTGTAGAGATTTGTGAACGATTTCGAGGTTTTGTTTTTTCCGGGGTCTTTGCAATAAACATGTTGTATTGATAGTTTGTTTAAAATATGGTGAAATAAAATAAATTTAAAATAAAAATATCGTGTAAAAATAAATTATTTAGTGTAATATATAATCGTTATATAATTGTTTAAAATATGGTCTAATAAAATAAATTTAAAATAAAAATATTATGTAAAAATGAAATTACTTAGTGTAATATATAATCGTTTTCATTAAAATGAAAATAATTATACAGATTTAAAAAGCATTTTTAAGATTAATTAATAATACAATATGATTGCAAACGTTCGAAATTTGATCATTTTTCTTTGGTACTTATAACTTAGTTAATTTTTCTTTATACTTTTAGTTTGATTACAATCAGGAAGCATTGCTTTATTTCAGGGAAGCAATTACAATCTGCATTTAAAGATTGATACAGGTTTAAATCACTGTCAGTTCTAATGCACGTGGTGAAAAGTTTAAGCCAGCTATTATCTCGTTACATCGTGTAAAGGTCAAGTACCTATAATTAAAAAGGGTAAATTATTTTACTTCTTAAGCGTGGCATAGTTTAATTCAATTTGTAACCACAAAAATAAGGAAGAACATTCGCCCTTGTTTTTTGTAATAATAAGGTTAATTTAGTTCATACGAGCGACAAGCCATTATTATTGAGAATGAAGAAATTAGGTAGGCCATGGAAAACATAAAATGTAACCTCATTAAGAGCAACACTTTACTTGACATTTGCCGCTTCATTTGCTAATTTATCTTAAATAGCATTTGAAAGAGATAGTTTTAAGTTTCGCAAGCGTAGTGAAAAAACGAATTAACCCGAGAACGTTTTCGTATAATGATTTATTATGACTTTAAGAAAGGTTTAAGACTGCGAAGAAAGTTTGAAATCAACATTTGAAGATCAGGTCCCTTCCTTGGCAACAATTTACAGATGGTACAAGGAATTCGAACGTGGAAGAACTACAGTTGATCACCGATTACCGCTGTGACAGAGAAAAACATTGTTGCCGTGAAGAAGATTATAGAAGCAGGTAACAGAACTAGTTAGGCCGTGATAGAAGCTCAACTGGGAATTGGACCCTCATCTGTGAAAACAATAATGCACGACCACCTTCATCTGAAAAAAGTCGTAAGTCGTTTTGTACCCCACCATCTTACAGATTTTCAAAAAGCAGAATGAGTAAGAATTTGCCACGAAACTCTAACACTGCTTAAGAATGATGGACACCAAATTTTGTCAAAAATTGTAACAAGCGGCGAAACTTTCATACCATTTTTCAACATGCCAACTCGACAAGAAAGCCGCGTATGGATCCATAACGACGAGACCACGCCAACAATAATCAGAAAGCAGCGAGCAATGAAGAACGTAATGTACACAGTTTTTTTGAAGTATCGGTCTAGTAAGCGCTATTAGGCTAGAGGAGCAGAAGACTGTCACAGCTAAATGGCACGTCGAACATTGTTGGCCGAAAGTGTTTAATAAAGTGCCAAAGAAGAGAATTGTGCTAAATCAAAATAACGCTTCTTCCCACACTGCAGCGATAACTCGGCAGTATTTAGCTGCAAACAAGATTAATGTAATCGAACACTCTTCATACTCACCGGATTTGGCAATATGCGACTTTTGACTGTTTTTTGGGATAAAAAAGAACTTACGAGGAAGGTTTTTTCAGAGGAAGAGATCGATACTGCTGTTCGGTGTTATTTTGATAGTATTCCTAAACCTGCTTGGCTTGGAGCATTTAAGCAGTGGAAGGAAAGAATGGCTAAGTGCATTATAGCAGAAGGCAACTACTTTGAACATATCAAAAATAAAATTTTGAAAAAGTTACGCTGGTTCTTTTATTCTCAATAATAATGGCTTGTCCCTCGTATTAATTGTAAATTTCAATTTTTAACAGGAATACTAATTTATACTACCACATCTAAATTATATTATTTCTTTGTGATCAATTAATTATATACATTTATTTTATTGTTTTTGGTATTAACAATTTGTAATTTCAAAAAAAGTCAGAACCTTATTGATAATAGAGTTCCTCGTATATTTTACCGAACTTAATTTTCAGTTTCTTAGAGAATATATTACTTTTGTATGTGTATTTTACAGCAGTCTGCATCTGCTCTTCCTTGTTCGAACAACGAAGTGTAAATCAAATTCTAATGTGCAGTCCAAATGGATAAAAGATGGTAAAGTTACAAGGAAATCAATAATCGAAGCTCTGACTAAGTATTTATTTGCATTCTTTATTTCATATAAAATGTTGTTATTAATTTGTTTCTTTAAATAATTTTGTTAATTAAATTTTGATTACAACCTATTCGTTTTCTTAGCAGTGTGCATATTTATTATCCCCGGAAACAAATAGTATCTAACGTTTACTATTTCACTACATATTTCATTTCTATCTGCCGCAATCCACCGTCTGGCGCCCTTAAACTATAAACGGTTGAATGCTATTTAAATGCCGTTCTAACGCACCTTCCTTATTGTTAGTAGAAACTAATATAGCGTTGATTAAAATTGTTAAAATTAGAAATAGAAAAATATTTTAAAAAATTCTCTCGGCTGGGAATCGAACTTGAGCCCCAAGAATAATGTTGCGTTTGCCAAGGCGCTCGCAACACGGCAAAGCCAGCCTGTTTGTTTTCTTTCCAGAGTGCATATTTATTATCCCCAGAAACAAATAGTATCCAACGGTTACTATTTCACTACATAATTCATTTATATCTGAGGGAATCCACCGTCTAGCGCCCTTAAACTATAAACCGTTGAATGCTATTTAAATGCAGTTTTAACGCACCCTCCTGTAGAGCTAGCTAACTTAAGTAATATCCCGTTATAAGAACGGGGTAATAGACTACAAATTATACACTCAAAACCTTATTGTTGGTAGAAACTAATATAGCGTTGATTAAAATTGTTACATTAGAAATAGACAAATATTAAAAAACATTTTCTCAGATGGGAATCGAACCTGAGCCCTAAGAATAATGTTGCGCTTGTCAAGGCGCTCGCGCTACCGAGCTTGCAATATGGCAAAGCCAAATTTTTCCTTTAAATATCTAATAACATTATTTAAACACGTTAAATTTTAATACATAAATTGATCACCATAGTTCGCTAACTAAGTATAAATGTTTTAAAATGTAAAGATCCACTCTGACCGCTATGTTGTATGCGATGCAGTACATGTAAATGCATTTTCGTTCATTGCGCAAAATGAAGTGGATTTTTACAGTTTAAACTTCTCTATCTATTGGACTAGTAACTTCGAAGACAGGATCAATTCGTTAGAGAAACCGGCCTCAGAATGATTCGAACGCCAAAACTTTTTGTCATTCAAAATTGTCATTAGCCCATATTTCGCTTAGATGTGGATTTATGAATTTAATATATCTTAATATATTCTGTTATAATTTGGAGCTGTAAACAATGGACTACAGAAGATATTTATTAAATTTAATGTTACATAAACGCACATCTTAGCCAAATGTGATATAAATGTGAACTTCGTTTATCTCCCCCTTATAAAGGCAGTCCTGGCGTCGAAACTTGTTAGTTTGAATAGTAGAATTCCGCTAAATAGTTTTTAGGAGATTCTTTGATCAGTCGCCTATAAACTTTGACCGAAGGCGAAACCGAAAATAAAATAAAAATAAAATGCCAAAAAATCAACTCCGATTACTTTTAAATCCGCGTGACCTACGACTTCGAATTTGTAGTTTAATAAATTACACGGTCATTTTATCCCTTCGTCGTCCCGTATGGTGGCGAATAATGTATGATTCTTTGGTATATTAATATTTAAAAATGTGCCGCATGACTTTTTCAATGCACGAAGTCAAAAGTGATAATTAAATTTTGTACAATTACAGCAAGTAAAATTGTTATGTCAATTATATATTAACGATTGATTTATTATTTATTATTTGTTTACTTAATAATTATACAGAAGAGAATAAATTAATATAAATTAGTTTAGCTAATTACATATTTTGATACTTCTCTGTTTATATATTAGACACAAAAATTAAATAGTCGTGACAAAGAACATGATTTAATATGAACTTGGTACCTAGTCCGGATCTGACCAATTCAAATATACGATAAGATATTATTTTAACTGTATTAAGTGTTTTATTTTAGTACAACGTATAATTAACTTTACAATATATGTAAATAGCAATTTACTTGCATTCTATTTGTTGTAATTCATGGAATAAACATTGCATACGCATAAAAATTTTGTTTAATCATTGTTAAAAAAACGTGGCGCCATTTTGCAATGGTTATGTTCCGCCAGAAAAAACTAATTGTTAAATAATTAAATAGCACATTACTATCCTGTTTTTAACCCTAGTAGGGAAGTTCAGATAGCAATTTTTTCGTTTTATTACGCAAAACCTTTAAATTTAAAAAATTTAAAATTTTTATTCCTCTAGCCACTTCTTTGAAATTCTCTAAGCACGTGCTTTCAAATTCAAAACAAACGTAGAGAACGTGATTTTGACCTTGAATGTGTTTTTTGATGCAACGACCGCAACCTTTATTTGTTTGCAATAACGGTATCATTTGTGCTCGCTATGCTTCGTTTATTACAGTGAGTCAAACTAGAAATTAGATTAAACTACGTAAACTCTAAACACCTTTTTGAAAAACAATAAAATTATCTTCAAAAATAAACATATAAATTAATTTCTAATGTTGTTACAATTAATTATTAAGGAATTCAAGCCGTATTTATAACCAGTTAAGTTAAAGATGCTAATTTTAGGATATTATGCGTAACTCTCTTGTTATAATTAGTTTTTTGTTCCACATTGTTTGTATTCGAATATTGGAAACAACTGACCAGTAGTTAGCAGTTGGTTAAAATCTAGAATTGTTTATTTAATGGAAGGATGTCTCGTGTAGAATATTTGGTGCGTTGCCGTTAGAGATTTATTTAGCTATTTCTAAATATAGACAATTGGTCTTTCAGCGTAGCTCAGTCGAGGAATTAATTGTCGAGGTTTCGGATATGCTTTGAGCTGGCTTTATCGTGGGTTGGGGCACTTTTAGTTGTCAGCATCTTTATTTTTGAACGTACTTATATATCGTTCGCATTTATTAATTGTATAACTTTATTGATGATTTACCTACTCATAGGTTATTTAATTGTACTCCATTCGTCAATTCGCTCATAACTATTAAATCAATTAAATTCGTAACGCGTGTTAAATCATATTTTAAAAGAATACGTTGCATTCTGTTTAGGTACATTTCTATTTACAGTTCTTATCTATTCTTATAAAAATTGTAAGGTGTATTTATTTGTTGTTGGTTGAATAATTATTGCTTGCGATTTAGTGGGGCTAAGATGAGTTTTATTTATTCCAAATATGCTTTGCCTTAGGGCTTAAGATATCCGTGGTAGTTGGTTGCAAAATTTCACAGACTTGTTTTGCAGGAAAAGATGATTTGGCTGTAAACCTTCCAGAGACAGTCAATAAATGTTTACAAGAGCTGTTTGCGGGGAATTAATAGTTACGAAGACCTCCGGGGCGGTCCGTAGGTTTTCGTAAGGTATTTCGGAACGGGTTTATCTTAATCTATTTTAAAGGTACAGAATCGGGTTAATGGGTTAAATATTTATGTATAAAAAACTGTGAGGGTTCTGGTTTTGCTTACCATTGCATGTGCTTTTATATTGTAATCGTTTTCCTGGGGAATTGTTATTACGAACCCCTCCTTTAAAAGTTTATATATATCTAGTGGCATCTATTAAGTAATATTAACTGTTATAGTTTTCTATATCTACTTGATATTTTACAGTTTCTTATTTAACTAATGTTCCCTACTTTAAATATTTTATTTTATATTGTATCTGTATTTTTAGCACTAGATGTCGATACTTGTATCATTTTCAACTCAATTCATAATATTTATATATCATTTTGTACAGTTGTAATTTATCTAATATTCCTATGAATTTTGTTAAATCAACTAATTGGAATTTTTGTTTACATTTATCTAAGTTCTTATTTATTTAGTAATCTTTTAATTGCCGGCTCCAACTGGTGTGGTGGTTAGTGTTTGCCTCTACACCCAAGGGATGCGGATTCAAACCCGACGAGATCGGTAAATTTTTCAGCGGAGAAAAATTAAAAAAAAACACGCCTCCTTCTCGGCTAAGGAAGTAAAATCGTAGGTTCCGTGTAAATGTGATGTTTGGCACGTTAAAAATCCCTACTGGCGGTGGAATGCCTCAACATTTGGAAAATTCTAGTAAGTATTGTCAGGTTTTGTTGGCATTCTACGCCTAATAGAACATTTTTTTTAAATTTGCCGCCGTATGTTCCCCAGTAACTGTGTGGTTGGCCGGACGACAGAAAAAAGTAATAAATAAGTAGAGAGAGTTTTCTGTAGGATAAAACGCGAGAGACGAGTTTTCTTCTACGCTCCGTGACGATTGAAAAACAAGTAGAGTTTTCTGTCGGATAAAACACGAGAGACGAGTTTTTCTACTCTCCGTGACGATT
>JAHWXV010578146.1:0-18256 GCA_024586415.1 Phrixothrix hirtus | reverse complement strand
AAAAAATTAACACTCAGGGTAACGCCTTCTTACCAACTCTTTGACTCGACGTTCTCGCAGCCCTCGTTTGCGTACTGCTATAATTCTATAAAGATTATACTAAAACTTACTTCGCTTTTTATGATTTAAGACAAGATTCTGACTTGTTCAAATGCAAACTTCAAGCTGAGGAACTTTATTTTATGCTCAAATTAAATGATATTGTATTTTTAAACTTTGCTATACGCAGGTATGCCAAACTTCTGGCCCTTGTCCTGAAATTGTCGTATTTTCATCTAAATTAATATGAGTGTCAAATAACGACACAAAGAAAAAACTGGAATTAATTAACAAAACTCAAAATATTTATTCAAATTAAACTAATTGCAAATAACTCAAATTTCCAACTATGCAAACACAATTAACAAAAAACTCAAAATAAATGGTGAACTCTAGTATTTAGATATTCGTTGTCTATTATTGTTTATGTAATTAACACCAGTCGATTTTAGAATGACGGTGTTTAACCACTAACTTTATTTTAACAGTTATTAATATCAACTGCACTCTAAACTAACAATTTGGCCAAAAGTTAATTTTAAAGGTGTCTTACGTATTTCCAAATCGCCTTGTTTTCTGCTCCCGATGTTTTTCGACGCTTTTCTTTGTTGAAGCGTTGACAAAATCTTCCTTCTTCCTCCAATCCACTTGCTTCTACTATACTTGCTGTTTTTTCAGCCTTATGTACTCTTCTCTGATGGTATCTCACTTAATTTCTCTTGTGCCGCCGTATTTTCTTCGGAGCCAAATTGTGTACGTCCGATCTCTCCGCGGACTCGACAAAAGTTTATTTATTTACTTTTTCTCTGGGCACCTTGATTTTACTTGTAAAAGCTCCAATAGAAACCATTCTACGCCTCGCTGAATGCGTCTTATATTTATACTGGTTTGAAGCACTCTTGTTTTTATTAAATTAACGTTTATCTGAATTTTCTTATAAAATATAATTGTCAGTAAAGTTTATTATTTGTTTGCCTAGTTGCTGTATTTAAACTTTTGAAATTAAATTTAACTTGACCTGTATGTATTTTATTTACTGACATTAACCTAACTATATTAATTTTGACGGATTGACAACTTCAGGTAAATTTATCTGTCACATATTTTGTTTTGAATATACATGACGTTGTCTAAAATGTAGATTTAACATTTAATAAAATTCCTTTAATTCAATTTTGCATTTTATTTTTAAGCGATCGCTCAGGTATTATATAATTTACGCAAATCGCCGTTAATTGACCAAATTGGACACAGCAATACGTCGCTGCGCATTAGGGAGTTTTTTTACTGAGCCGTTAAACTGACGTATACATGTGTTCCTAATATCGCCTATCGCTACTTTTCACTAGAGAATAATAGAAACTCAATCAACACTTAGATTTTCTGTTTATAATGGCAAGTCAAAGGAAACGCGTAGTCTGGGAAGATGCAGTTTCTATTATATACCTTTCATCCCACTCAACTGACTATATGAAACCTTAGACGTTTCATTTGCATGAAATCCATAACTTGTTGAGTAGCCATTCTGTCGACATTGTGATATCGATGCAAATATCCAGAATATAAGAAGATGCCACATGCCAAGTTGTTTAAAGGAAACTGAAGCTCTGCCATATAATCCAAGTATCTTTGGGCAAAATCATTTTCTTCGGTCACCAATTGACTTGTTTAACGAAATGGAATAAAATAACTGCTCTGAAGAATTCTGGGTTCAGAATGCTATCCCTCTTATCGATATTGTACCAGTTACAGAACTAAACACTTTCTCCACATCTGACGGTTGCATAGGATCAGCGGCAGTGAACAACGCAGACAAGGAAGAAATTAAGCAGACATTGCGAAAGAAAAACGGAGTTGTCATACAACGTAAGTTTAATAACGATAAAGTTGTTAAAATTCCGTTAAGGGAGTAAATAGATTTCAGTCACCTTGTATTCTCCTTCCGAGGATGAGGCACCAGAAAATGTGCCAACTGATGACAACGACAAACAGGCAATGATGACATTGAATGTACCATTTGCTACCGTTTAATTCTTTGAATTGTTATTATGAACAGTTGCCGCAGTGTACAAGGTATTTTTTCTTCAGCAATGAGAAACGTGAGAATGGGAAAAACAAAGTGTTAAACTGTAAGCTGTTGACAATCTTTTCATATATTAGTTTAAGTTTATTTCAATTTATTAATGCATATCTTTGTTTCAATATAATTTCCTGTCTACTATCACCTCAAAGATCTGATTCTTAAAATATTTATTATCAATTTCCTACAATGAGTGATAGTAGAAACACTTTTACCAATTGTGATAATTCCAGGTTTTTGTAGAATAATTATGAAAGAGCATTTTCTTATGCAATATGGCACTTCTAAGCTTTCTCCTAATAACTATATGTACGGGGTGAGTCTGCGAGGCGGCACTTCCGCTTTTGTCTTAAAAGTAAAAAAAAAGATAGAGAGCTGTAATTCTAGATTTGAAATTGCAAGGTATTGTCCAATAAGACCTGTAACACTCTGTATGTAACATTTAGTTGAATTATATTAAAGGACAAAGTTAAGAATTTATTAAATTTTCTTTTAAAAAATTTCCTTTATAATTTAGCTTTAATTTAATAGTCGCAACGCTATATTTATATTTCTAAAATCATTACTATTCCTTTTTAGGTAATAACGTCAAAATTTAGGTTCATTCCTTTAATTCATATAAAGTGTATTAAGTACTAAAAATAGAATGTCTGTTTTCAACTGATTGTTACCGATAGCATGGCTAGCGAGGAGATCGAGAAACGCAGGGAGTGCAAGGACAGTCGTCGTTGGGGCTTGTTTGCGGCAACATGTAATTCTTTTACCTTAAGTTTCCTTTGTTCTCTTAAAAATTATCTTATCATTATCTAAATTTTTAATCACCGAATTGATGTTCACTTAAGAATTACCTGTCGCTGAAGCAAACCTTGGGTGGTATGTTTCGTTATCACTATTTTTTTTGGTTTCAGGGGTCTTTTTAAATTTATTACATGCCAGCCAGCTGATTTTTTTGGTTGGGGTGTCGTGCCGAGATCCTGTGAGACAATTCGTAAGATCGGTTCTTTTTCTTTTCTTTATTGCTTCCAATTTGGTAAGTCAAACTTGATTAATATTTAATTTAAATTGTGGCATGTACTACGACCGTTAAATTGTGAATTAAGGGCTTAGAGCTTGGAAAAAATATTGAAGTCTATGTTAGCTCATTAATTGTTTCTGCGATTGCCTACATGCCGTACCGTTTTAATCTGAATTGATAAGCTCATAGAATCATCAAGTTTATACGGTTCTCTTTGATTTTAATTGTAGGAATTATTTTTGCAAACTATAGCTTGCAAGGATAATGTCCGCTTAAGCTCATATCTTCGACTAACTTATCAAATTGTAATTTGAGCAAATCTTACTGTGTCTGTTGAAGTTGCTCTCAAGTATCTCCCGACAATTGTCTGAAATCAGCTACAATTTTAGAAATTTTTCAAAAAGGGGTTATTTTCAAAATTGGGATTTTAGTTTTCATTCACTATAATATTTTATTTTGCTTAGAAATTTCAACAACAAATTTTTTTTATTATCTTATTGTTATGTCTTTATGCAACAAGTTGCTTTCATTAATTTTAGAAATTAAATTTAAACATTAATTGTGTTATAGATCTAAGGACTTGAGTAACTTTAACGGAAGCTGCTTCACACTTCTTGTTAATTTATTTTCTTGTAAAATTGACTAGGTCACGCTTACTTACTTGTCTTTTTTGTACGTTCCTAATTGTTGGTACCTGCAATATATTTAAGAAGTTGATTATTGAAACATTAGAGTAATGGCTGCGTTCGAATGAAACCACTGCTGGTCAACTATTCCATTGGAGCTTCCTCTGCTACCTGAAACAAAATCTGTTCTACACCTGACAAGCGTGGTTTGTTTGACCGTATTTGTGTCTCTCCGATTACTTTCCGGATCATCCAGCCGTTGCGATGCTGTTTGGGTAACAATTAGCGAATCAATTATTCTTTGTATAACTTATCAGTAAATATTATTATATTGCTTTCAATCAAATGTCAAACTTAACTGTGATTTAATTTTTTTAAGGTCATTATTGTTATTAAATTTGTTTATTCTTAACATCTTTTATTTATTTGAATTAACCAAGCCTGCCTTTAATATTTAAAGCAAAGATTTTAGTGCGATGCTTTGCCGATTTACGTTTTCTATTTTTTGTGTAACAACTATGTTTATTTAATTCAACATCTTTAGAGCGCCCAACCAAAAATAGAAATCGTATAAAAACTACCTGGTTCTCATGCCATTTGAGTCTCAATTAGCCGGTACATAACTTTTCTAACAGCAAAACATTTTAATTCTACCTTTACTATCATTTTGAATACCTTACAAGTTTAGATGTCGAAATTTTAGTGGAAATATACGTTTTCGAGTCCCCTGAGTACGAAAATCTTGTTTTTGGAAATTTGTGTGTGTGTGTGTTTGTGTGTGCGTGCGCAAGTGCGTGCATGCCTGTGTGCCTTTGAACACCATAACTAGAGAACCAAAGTTCCTAGAAAAACAATATTTTATGTTTGAGTTTCTATTTATCGTCGAACGCTACCGCAAAAATTTCACTAAAATCGGAAAACCCAAAGTGCCACTATACTATTGTAATTTTTTGGTTTTTTCGAAGTCAAATCTAACGATTTCTTTTTATATTTACAGTGTTTCTTAGAAATTCAATACCCTTTCATATAATCTAGGTGGCTTTTCATAAAATTGTCCGTAAGTCGAGTAACCGGAAGAACTTTCGTCGTTAAGTCTGAATAAAATAACTATGAAACTAAAAATCCTAGCTGAACGAAAATTTGCATTTAAGGTCACAATCACCTTAGTGTATTAAATCAATAATTTGGTTAAAATCAAATAAACGCAAGTACTACCTTATTTCTGTCATTTTTAGATACTTTCCTAATTTTTCGTTTTTCGGGATTTTCTCGAAATCGGCTGTAAAGATCTTTTTAAAATTGATTTTATTTCTTAAGCATTTAAAGCTCTTTCATATAATCTAAGCGGGTACTAGAAAATTTTCTTAAATCGAGTAACCGGGACTATTTTTACTGTTAATTATGAGTACAATAACTACGATACTAAAAGCACAACTAATGAAAATTTATATCTGGGTTTATAATCGCCTTTTTCTAGAAAATCAAAAATTTGTTTAAAATCTAATAATCGGAAATATCACTTTATTTCTGTCATTTTTAGTTATTTTCCAAATTCATTTTCACGGTTTTCTTGAAATCGACCTTAGCGATTTTTTTAAACTTAGTTTTATATTAAGCAAGGAGTTTCTCTAATAAATTTTTGACAATTTGGTAACCGGAAGTACTTGGAATATTAGTTGTGAACAACGTATCTCAAAAAGAAATCATTATATGAAACTTAAAAGCTAAATTTGTTTCATATCTTCTGTGAATGAGACAGCAAAAATTTAGTTAAAATCGAATGACCCGAAGTGCCACTTTATTCTTGCAATTTTTAAGTTTTCTGTGATTTACTCGAAGACGTTTTTAACAATTTTTTGAAATTTACTTTTATTCTTATATCCTTGACATTCTTTTAAGTGAACTTCAGGTTTTTCCTGAAAAAAATGCACTGATGCGAGTTATTAGAAAAAATCTCTGGAGTTAAGCAGTGTTTTACGTGTATAGTAATTTGAATGGTTGACTGTTATAATTATCGTTCCCAAAATAAACGTAAATAATATATTAATTATTTTTTAACATTTGCATATTGGTATATCTATCTACGTAAGAGGAAGTCCTGTGTTTGCTCACACCAGATTTTTTTAAGTGAATATCGAGAATTTTAGAATGATCGAAAACGTTTCCAACTGACCAATAAAATGTGATACACTATTTATATTTCTAAAAATAGATATTTACGTTTTATTAAGTTTTTTGTGTGAAACAAGTTGAATAAATAAAAACAGAGAAATCAATATTATTTATTGAAATAGAAGTTGCAGTAAAACAAAATTAACAACAGGTTATTATAGATTAAATGTTCAAACTGGCAGCCGTTTTGTTCGATACACAGTCGAAACCGCTTCTTGTTAGTTTCAAGAACGTTTTAAAGCGCTCAAGGTGTGATAGTCCTCAAGGAATTTCTTATTCTGCGTTTAATACCGTCTTCCATTATAGAGGCTATTTTGTAAATAATAGCTTCTATGTAACTCTATAACAAAACATCACAGGCAGTAAGGTCAGCAAACGAGATGGCCAATGGACACAATCAGCCCAGCCTATCCGTTTTTGTCTGAAGGAAGCATGTAAATACTCCCTACCAGCCTTTGCGGAGTGTGGTAGAGCACCATCCTGCTGGAACCACCTATTTCTTCTTAAATTTAATATGTCGTCTAAATAGTCACCAAAATTATTATTTAAGAAATTTAGCGCTGTGTCGCAGAAATTAAAAATAAAAATTAAAACCTTGAGAATCTGGAAAATTGGCATGTTAAAGATATAAAACCAAACCTATCCTATGATTCAAGTCATTCTGATAATCCAGAAGATTATACGAGACAGGATTTGATTAGATATTGTACGTGTAGTCTTTGTAAGTTTTTTGGTGAATGTTGAGGCTGTGGATAGAACAGTGCTACAAAGGAGTACTATAAGAAATAAATTCTGTTGCTGCAACTAAAGATTCCTACAAAGCCTCACTGATATTATCCATTGGATGATTGTTAAGAATCATCCATTATTTTTGTATATATTATATTATTTGATATCTTTTTTTCTATATTTTTCATATTTTATTAACAACTAATTATTACATTATTGTTGCTAAGTTGTTCAATTTATTTTTGATTTATTTTGATTTATTACATAATAATAGTGTAAATCTAATATGTATCGTAGAAGTATTATTACGATTCTAAATTTATTTTTAATTTGTTATCAGTATTCTGATGTTTAAATCAAATTTAATTTGATATATTATATTTTCTAATATGTATATGTTAATATATCAGCTATTTATATATGTTTGCTGTATAAATTAACATTTGAAGTTGATAATTTACACTTGTCGATTGATTCTTTAGTATCTCATGATACTATCTTTTGATTTGATTTGTTATATTTCAAATAGAAATATATAGTTTGATATTGGAGTAAAATCTCCAGATTATTGCAATCTTTAATAAGGTGCATTGACAGATTAAGGAGTTCTGGACGAGTACTGGCGATCGTTGGGGTCAATGATACTTATTACTTTGTTTTAAAGGACGAGGAGACACTTTGATAACTTCGGTTATGATGGTATTTGGAGTTTAAGTAGTTTATACTACTTATTTCCTGGTAATAAAGAACATTGACACTTTTAACAATATCGGTTGTTATATTGATAACACGATTTAGGTACGATTATTACATATAATTTGTATAATCATTATATTATTAAAGACATTTTCAAATTTAATATTGATACATTATTAACAAAAATAAGTATTTGACTTTGTCGGAAGACTATTGAGACGATGTAGAGAAATCGTCTCGGGTAAACTGGTGGCTTACGAGTTGGCGTCACCCACAGCACCAGCCAAGATGAGCCTTTAGGAGCAGTCATCTGTATTGAAGTTTTAGGCGACTTGATCCTATAACCATGGGAATTTTCATTGAATTTATTTGGGGTAATATAATTTTACACTTCTTTTATTGTTTTGTTCTATTACTGAACTTTTGATTTTTGAAATTGGAGCTGATTAAGGGACTCAGGTGAAATGTGCGCTGAGTTCTGCTCATTTCCACCTGGATCAATTAATGATCACATCTTCTTCCATTCTGGCTTGTATGGGAAATAACCGATGTTAGCAGATAGAGGGGTCGAAACCGGGAGTATTTTTGGTGGTAAAAATGCTATTGCTCCGAAGCTCTAGTTAATGCAACTAAATTCGACTACCTTTTTATTACTAGCTTTTCTTTATTTGGTGTTGAGATATTTGTAACCTAAATGATAGTTAACAAATTTATGGATTAAGTTAATAACCTTTGTTGACTGCTATGGTAGATGCCATACCTCTAACTTGACTTTGATTGTCTTGTGGAACCCTCTGATCGTCCTCGTGGTTGGCTTCACCATACATTAGACGAGTCGATCCCTTTAGGCTACTCGGTGCTATAACCATGGAACTAATTCTTAATTGTTTTTACTTTTTCATTTTGATAAAGACAAAAAAATTTTCTCTTTGCGAAATTTTTATTAACGAAGCATATATGGAATGTAACGTTACCTCGTTACATGTATATTTGTATGTACATTAGTAATTTAATTGCATTAAGTTTATTTAATTCGACGTTTAAATTTCATCATATATTTGGTTGTGATATTTTTCAGAAACGTTGCAACGTACATTTTCAAAAATAAAAGTGACAACGTTGTGAATTTACCAACGTATTTGGCTAGTACGCATGTCAATCTTTTGTAGAGATTTGCAAATGATTTCAAGCTCTTGTCTTTTCCAGGCTTTTCTAATAACATGTTGTATTTATAGTTCGTTGAAATAATGTCTAATAATTAAATTTGAAATTGAATATTGTGTTTAAATGAAATTGCTTAGTGTAATATATAATCGTTTTCATTAACATGAAAATAATTATATATTTAAGTCGATCTTTAAAGATTAGTTAAAAATACAATATGATTGCAAACCTTTGAACTTCGACCATTTTGGCAATTATAACTTGATTCTTCTAGTTATTTTAAATCAGGAAGAAATGTGGAAAGTTTAAACCAGCTGTTATCTTGTTACATCGTGTCTGGTCAAGTACCTACAATTACAAAGGGTAAATTATTTTACTTCTTAAGCATCGCACAGTTTAAATTCATTTGTAACCACAAAAATAAATAAGAACGTTCGACCTTCTTCTTTGAAATAATAAGGTTACAATTCATATTAAAACTAAATTTCAATTTTTAAACTGAATACTAATCAATGTTACCAAATTTAAATTACGTTCTTTGCTTGTGGCTAAATTAATCAAATACATTTATTTTATTGTTTTGGTATAACTAATTTGTGACTAAAAAAATAAGTCAGAACATTATTGCTAACTTGTATATTTTACTAAACCTAACTTCAGTTTCATATAGAACATATTACTTCCCTATATGTATTGTACAGCAGTCTGCGGTGGCTCTCCTTGTTCGAACAATGAAGTGTGAACCAAATTCTTCCTGAAGTCCAAAAGCAGAGATGGTAAAATTGCAGGGAAATGAACGAACGAAACTGACTAAGTATTTATTTACATTTTTAATCTCCTTTCATATAAAATGTTGTTATTAATTTGTTAATTAAATTTTGCTTACAACCTGTTTGTTTTCTTACCATTGTATATATTTATTATCCCCTTAAACAAATAGGATACAACGGTCACTATTTTCACTATATAATTCTTTTCTATCTGACGGAATCTACCATCTGGCGCCCTTAATGTATAAACCGTTGCATGCTATTTAAGGGCAGATCTAACGCAGTTCCTGTAGAGTCTCAGAGCTAGCTGATTTAACCAATATACCGTTATAAGAACGGGGTACTAGCCGACACACGTTCCTATGTTTATATAAATTATGCAGGCAAACATCGTGGCATAGAATGCAATAAATTTTGAAATTTACGGTTTCCGTGTAGTAGTACACTAACTCAATATTACGTAAGCGTTCTTGATAACGCGCATCTAGAAACAAACTCAGATTCATGCTTGTGATAACATAGAAAAAGCTAGGATGTGACTGTGACAAAAAAGCAAACATTCATAAACACCTTCACAAAGTGATACTAATGTTTGTGGTAATGACTAGTCCAAGTAAATTTCTGAGTAAAACGTAACAATTTACAGCCCTGAAAAACAAAAGCCATATTCTGATTTTCATAAATAAAATATGAGAAGCGTTCACATTTGAACAAAAATCTAGTTACTAAGAGTGCGAAAAACAATGGTTGAAAACACGCATCCTGTGGCATACTAGAATGTATTTATGCTTGCGATCGGTAGTAGTTTCATCCAATTCCTTTATAGCGGTAGGTTATAATCACAATGTTGAAAAAAATATCGGCTGGTGTTGCACAGGTCATAAGTATCTAATTTTTATTGAAAAAAAATGTTATTCGGTCTCAAATTATTGCTTCAGTTAAAGTACAGTTTAAGGGTGAACTTTTATGTCAGGATGAGATGACTAATTTGATGAAAAGTGTTAAGAAAGACGATACCGTATAAGGAACTAACACGATACTCGTTGGTCAAAGACACTTGTGACTATTGCAGATATTGCGTGAATTGGGTTATTCGAGTCCATCTTCTGATAACTGTAAGGAAAATTTTACATGATAGTGTAATTATTGTAAGAAATAGTAATTATTTATAATGAGTTGAAATATAGAAAATTTAGTTCAAGGAGGGTTGCTCGGCCTCAAACTAGACAGCAAAGGGAATACCTTTTAGTTGCTAGGTAACAGATGCACCGATATCACTGAGAAGGGTAAGTATTATTGGTTTCTACTGTAACCATTGATCTCCAACATTACACTCTTACGTAGAAACGAGTTAGTATGCAAATGAAACATATTCTAAAGAACAAGAAAGATTATGGACAGCTTTTCTGGAATTCGCAAGGCATGTCGTACGCAGAATATCTTCATAACCATTAATAGACACTGTTAGTCAATTTTACTCAATGAAAAGTGAATTGAGTAACACGCACCAAGTTCTGGAAATCACCCAACTTCTTTTGCTTCTTCGAAAACAATGCACGTCTCTGTACGACGGTAACAACTTGGGTGGTTTAAATGAAATTGAAATGGGGTTGCTGTTTCGTCCCTCATACAACCCTTACTTGTCTCCACTGAAGGACCGAATGGTGGAGGGGGGGTCTAATAAATTGAAGAATAGTGATGGGGGTGCATGATTAGATACGTAAATAACCAAAGATCTTCCTTAGAAATGATATTCGTAACCGATCAGAAGATTGGTGGAATTATATTGCAGTACAGCGAACTACGTCTTAATGTAGTATGTTAAACACTTTAATTGTAAAACTAATAAAGATGTATTAGGAAAATTCTCGTTCGTATATGTCATTTATATCGAAAACAAAGTTCGTAATATTATGCGATTCAAGTTTACCCTAACTTGTGTCCTACACCAATAATAAATTTTTGAGTTAAATATAATGAATAGTTGATTATATTTCTCGTAAATCATTTAAAACGTCTGTGTTTAGCTGTTTTGTGGTAAGCATCACTTTTACTTGTCTCCTAGTTTAAACATATAAAAAGCGGTCCACATTCAATACAGACTATTTATCAACTGTATCAGTAGTTGCAGCTACCTTGGCTTTCTTACTTAATGGAATATAATAGCATTCTATAAAATTTCATTGAGAATAACACTTTAAGGAAGCAAATTATGTTGTGGAAATTAAAATAGTCTTTTTGTTTCTTTTACTTTTATACCAACCTAAATTACTTTTTGATATTGTTACACAGTTTAAATACTTTGATGCTCTTATAATTATATTCTAATTAAGATCGAGTTAGCGTCCCTCTAGATTAAATTTTATATATAGCTATATTAGTTGGGTGTGTATATGCCTCTAAACCCAATTTTAGGAGATTTACTCTGAACTTATTAAATTTTCGTAATCGTTTTAAGGTAGACCCGCAACGGCTTTATTCATCATCCCAGCCATAGTTATAATTATAAGAAAGAACCTTACTAATACCTTGAGGAATTAATGGAAATATATTATATTATACTTATTGTATAGCTACCAAAAATAAGTGAGTTGCATATACGTTTGTAATTTCATACTTCCAATACTTAATCATGCGACCGTTTAAATTTCCAATTAGAACAGGCCATGACCGTTACACCATTTTAGCGGGAACTTTAGACACAACCTCTAAAATGACGTTAGCGCAAATGATATTTGTGATATTCTAATCTAACCTTAATATTGTATGGTATTGTATAAACCAAAAAACATTGAAACAGTAAATAAAACATCAAATGCTTAAGTAAAGTTTCCTAAATGGCATTTGAATCAAAACACTGAAAACTATAATTATTAAAGTTTCCCATTAATTTGTATTCTGCTGAAATCGTTATATTTGCAAGATATTTTATGCATATCTTTCGAATAATACATTTGACTGCGTTTAAACATATTCTATTAAAATTTCACGTTTATTGCATAGAGGGAGTTTGCTGCTCAACTTTGAAGATTTCTATAAAGTCCTAGATACACTAAAGTACCAATAATAGCCACCAGAACTCCAAACTTCATTTGTAACGCGAACACGTAGAAACATAATAACAATAAGCACATTAGATCTTCTCGAGTATGAATATGCATATGTTTTATTAAATTGCTTTCCATCCATATGCTTATGAACTTAGTAAAAATATTTATTAAGTTTTCCTTATGCACCCGTTCACCAATACTCTATCAAACAACTCTATCATTCCCTACAGCATAGAATTATATATGAGTTGCCAATATGCTCTTTTGAATACAATTAAATCACTATATAAGTATTTGTAAGCTTTATCCTCATTCTGAATAGGTACATGCCTTATCAAATTACTTTTACTCATAACAAGAATCACAGTTAGAGCATTAGCAAGGATTTTCCCTGTGTGAGCTTGCAAATTTCCTATCAAATAAACTGTGTCGTTTACAGTAATAACCGCAATGAGAACATTTGAATGGTTTTTCATCAGTTTGGATAATAAATACAGATACCCATAGGTCATAAAAGATTGCTCAATTTGGTAATTCTGATCTATTTATAAAATATAACCAAACTCTTTTGCTTTTTCTATCAGTATGTATTACAAGGGTTTTCCATGTTCAACCTCGTGGATGAATTTTGTAAAGTTATATTCCTACCTGAGCCACTAATCGATTGAGTAAGTCCCACATCCCTCATTTCGCTGACTGAATGGTCCATCCGCTTGTCGTCCGCACCAAATTTCCATATTGCTAGTATGATACAATTTTCCACTACATAGAGCAAATACCTCCATTATTTTCACGCGTGAAAATGGAAATAAGACACAAAACACCAACAGAATGAGCGATTCAAATTCTACCTAACTAATCTCAGTGGAGTTACGTTGTAAATGACGAAACTAAGAATTATACTCATTGTATGACGTCAAAATCGATGAATTTAGCCGCTACTGGCTGTTTTAGTCTACTGATTGACGTTTTAAAAAAACACCCTATATATCTCAATGTTCAAAACCTACCTTGAAAGTGGAGACAGATACTTCTTCGGTCTGCAATTGCGGTAGTTTTTGGGGCTGAAATACGAGGTACTGTATGTCGATAACTGCATTTTCGTAATCCTCTTATATAGAATGGAACTATTAACTAAATTAGCAATACAATTTCCAGGGTTGAAAGCCTTTAAGAGATTTATCGTTAAAGATAATAATAAAGGCGCCAAATGCTCGTGTATCTATTTGACGCCAAATTGGATGTCTCTGTACACAATGTCATTACATTTATGTAGATCTTACAGAACCTTTTGGTAATTGTAGAGTATTCAATTTACAAAATAATAATTATTTGCAGAAATGTGAGTCCAGTTTGAATTTAGTTGGTCAGGTAAAACCTCTGCAACACGATTAAGGAATTCAAACTATTTTTACCTGATGTCTGCTCTACGTATCTTAGTGATAAACAAGTACAGTCAATATGGAATACTAAATAAAAAAGATTAATTCAAAATAAATGAAGTCTCTGAAATTTAAATAAAATAAAATACTAAATTAATTCAAATCAAAGAATTCATATTAAAATTTGGTGTGTGTGCGTAAATAATTCAAACATTCAACTAAGGCAGTTCAGAAAATAATTAATAATAAAAACAAAATAAAATGAAATTTAGTAAGTTCATTATAAATAAAATAAAATGCATGAATAATAAATAAATGGGTAGCACTACAAGTGGTCTGATTTCAGGTGGGCATATCACTGGTTACTGAATTACCAATCAACCGGAAACACGTCAGAACCGAACACCTTATCACATCACACGCTCCTCTCACCGATGAAACGCCCAAGCACTGACACCTACAGGTGCAGACAATCTTGCAGAGACGGAACTGACCCTCAGACCTCAACGACATCAGTATGAGCCTGTACAAAAGTGTGACAGTGGAGAAGACGGCGCTGCGGGTCGTGCACATACATCGGGCAGGGCAAAAAGTTCGGACTAGGTGCTCTCCCCAACCAAAATAGGTGGGATTCAAAGGCTCCATGCCCAGACGCAACCTTAGTACGTTCAAAGCTAGGACTGTACTGGAGGCCGAATTGCACTACCTGAAACAGTTGGTAAGTGACTCTTCCTTTCGTGGAAATTTCCCATCTTGATTGCCATTCATCTTCAGCACGGAATTGTAGATATTCGCGGATATGTGTTTTAGATGGGAAATCGGCAATTTTGATGGGTTTAGATAGGAATATAGAATCTTAACCTCGTTTGATTTGATTCAAGCGGATTCTGAAAGCAATGGTCAGGTTAAGTGGTATAAATCCAGAAAGAACATCCGCAACGGCCGAGACCGAACGGTAAGTACGCGTTGAAAATCTAGCTATCTTACTGACAATCACTGATCTTCTTGCACTAGGTGAGCGAGTATATTTGTCTGTATGTGTGCATGCGTGCGTGCGTTCGTACGTGCGTGTGTGTATGTAGACAGTAATACAAAGAGGTATATGTAAAATAGACCACCCTGTATAAGAACAGGTATGCATAAATAATTATCTAAACTTATGAATTCTTAAAAAATGTAAACAAAACTATTATTAATTACGTTATGTTATTACTTTTGAGGCTAGAATTGTATGTGATTCCCTTTGATACATAAACATACAATAGTGTCAAATAATAACCTAATTTTATAATTCAATGGTAAAGAAAACAGCCCATTAACCAAGTCATATTTATGAAAACATTTGAAGTTTCAGAAAATACAATAAGTTTCACGACAGATATATAATAAGTAGCTAATGCTAATACAACAACAATTAAACGGTAAACAACTGTTTTGTGAAAATGAAATGCTCAAATAGGAGATGCTGACAAAATCCCGTGGAGAGTAGGTTACTAACTTCTTGAAACGTTAATTATTTAAATATTCCATACGATTTTACAGATAAATCGCAAGCGTTCTAGAAACGCATGCTTCGTCAAACTAATTAAAGTATTAATACAGTAAGTACAATAATATGACATGCAGCTCGACAATTTTTATGGTACTTTAAATAATGTTACTTTCTATGTTAATGAATTGTTAATCCAAGCGAATTCACAATGATATTTTAAATAACTGAACATACACAAGTTTGGGGAGTTGAATATTATATCAGCAGACGACGGGGCGGTAGATAGCTTTTTCGGTTTTTGGCGGTACTTTTTTAACAAAAGGTCCCTTACTGTTGGCTGTGACATAAATTGAAATTTATAAGTACACCAGATAAATACCTTAATTCCCCCAAAGAATATATCCTAACTACGAATTATCCTTAGTCCCGCAATAATTTGAAGTCGCAATTACATTAATACAGATAGAAAATATACCCTAACTATTAAATCACATGCTTTATTAATCTTCAGTTTTTGTAAAAGTATTATTTATCTTTTATACACACAACGCTGCAGGAATTCAAGCGGCTAGCTTTGTTTTGAAATAAGTAACTCATAACTTTCATGATTTGACTAGATACTTGTAGAATGAGTGTTTTAAACATATTTCTTTATAAAATTATCAGATGAAGTTACCAAGTTTTCTGAATTAGTAAAGAAAGAACTTTTAATCAATGGACTATAATTTTAATTTTATTTAATAAAAAGAACATAACGAAAATGCATTGTAACCTAACACGCTTAACACGCTAAGTTGTTCCTAGCTAGGTTTCCACACGATAACTATTTGGATTTGTTTCACATTAAATGTTGCAACTTACGAGATTAAAATCTACCTGATTCTGAGTATCTATATTTGTTAAATTCAAATGTTTGAATAGTTAACTGAAATAGCAAACCTACTTATTTGTGAAATATCAGTAGCGTAATTTAGGATATTTATATTATTACTACGTAGTTGGGCCTCCATTGTACAAAAAAAGCAGCGAACGCCGTTCCGCTTAGAAGGCTTATATCGACAGAAACTGCATGGTCCGCTCAATGTTAATAACTTTTAATGACCTATTAGATTCTAACCAAGGGAATAGCGTATTTGTAAAATAATAAATATTTCGCGTACCTCTACTAACCTGTCAACTTTTGTTCGTTTTTCCTTTGCATGCAGTTTAAAGCGATGGTATATCTATATAAACTAAACCATTTCACTGTCGTTGACATTCTAAAAATATGCAGACCGATAGCAAACGCTACCTAAAAGTTGTGTAAATTTTTATGCTGTCCTAGAAAATTTTCTGCCACTAATAGCATGATTAAAAATGCGGAAATCTTCGTAACATTTGAAACGTGGCGATTATAACATTAATTATTATTAAACTGAACAACAAGGAGTTATCAGTGTTTGAGTTAGAAAAAGTAAGATAATCAACATACATAAAAGATGATTAGCCGAGTCAAAGTTTTACTTTGATCATTATAACCTATACAGTATATGTTTTAGAATTGTTAATGCATGTTTTAATTTCAACTCATATACTAATATACCACTTAATCCTAAATGCTAACCCATTTTAGATAATTTCAAAATTCTGATTATCACTTAAATGTAACCATAATTGATTTTTGTAAATATTGACGGTGTTTGTATAAATATTACTATAGTTTAGTTCTATTCTGTAGTTATGTAGCACACTGTAAATTTAGAGTTTAGGTAATCAAATCTTATTTTCACTTCTTGTATAGTAGCACTTTATTATACAGGGTTATCATAAAAGAATGGTGGAGTTTCAATAATTTATACGAAGACAGTAGGAAAATTTTGAGATGTTGTTGTGGTATCCCTGTTAGCCTCCAACCCAAAAGTTTGGTTAGGTTAGGTTAGTTTGATTAGTTTGGTTAGCCGCTGTACATAACTATTTTTTCCGATAAAGAAAAAGCAAAGTGTGTTTTGTTTCTGGCTGGATTGGAGTCCGTAATTTCAGTTCAACGTACATTTGGACGTGATCCACCTCATGAAAATAACATACGACGTTGGAACAAATAATTCGAAGAAATTGGATCAGTTCTGTAGTAGAAATCAACTGGTAGACCAAGAACATCAGATGAAATGGTTGCAATAATTAGACAATCTGCATTCAGAAGTCTATACCTCGACGAAGCCTAGAGTTAGGTATTCCAAAAACAACAATTCACAAAGTTTTACAGAAAAGACTGAAATTATAGGCATATAAAATCCAGATATTGTTGGAATTGAAACCTGATGATGGTTTAAAACGTTTCAATTTCGCTGTCTAAATGTTGAACAAGATTGATCAAAACCAATCATTTCTAAATGATATAATTTTTACAGACGAAGCTACGTTCCATATCAATGGCCGTGTTAACAGATACAATTCACGATATGAATATCTGAAAACCTCCATCAAATTTTTGAAAAACGATGCGACTCGCCTAAAGTGAATGTTTGGTGTGGTGTGACGAAAAGTCGTGTATAGGGCCTTTCTTCTTTGCAGAGAAGACAATTAATGGAATCGTGTATCTCGATATTATAACAAAAATTAGAAACAGTAAATGGAAAATTCTAGAATCATCTAGAATGTTTTCTTTATAATAAAATAGATGATGCAATCCGCACATGACTCATTGCAGTAATTTATGTCTGTCAAGTCAATTAGGGCAGCAATGAGTCATAGCATTACATCATTATTATGAGTAATATTCTCGAATATTCTATTCTTATAGTTTCTAGAATTATTTTTCCTATATAAGCAGCGAATTGAGTTGTTGCTTCGCTGATCTAATTTGGCAGCGTATTAATTGCTCTAGATACGTTTCACTTAATTTGTAACCTTTTATTAGACTGCTAAGCAAACTAATTTCAAGTCAGTGTTATTTAGCACAGACCTAAGGATATAAATTACCCTTAATTTTCTTTACACTTTTATTACGGTAAAGGTTCACCTACCTGCTTGTAGGGAATACAAATTCTTTAAATTTTAATTTA
>JAHWXV010578125.1:0-17666 GCA_024586415.1 Phrixothrix hirtus | reverse complement strand
TTTTATAAATAAATTTAAATTTAAAGAATTTGCATTCCCTACAAGCAGGTAGGTGAACCTTTACCGTAATAAAAGTGTAAAGAAAATTAAGGGTAATTTAAATCCTTAGGTCTGTGCTAAATAACACTGACCTAAAATTAGTTTGATTAGCAGTCTAATAAAAGGTTACAAATTAAGTGAAAAGTAACTAGAGCAATTAGCACGCTCCCAAATTAGATCGCGAAGCAACACCAGGTTTATTGTACTGAAATGAGGGATTGAGACCTTAATTCGAAGTTCGTGAGAGAAAGGAATATTATGGGTTCTGAGACGACACCAGCTACGCCTATGTGCTATACGGATCGCTGAGTTTCCTAGATTACAATTTTTTTACCTACTATGATAATTAAGATGAAAGTAATAATCGGTATAATGAATCGAAAGAATAATTGTCATATTACATAACATTTGCATGCAAATTTAAAGATAACCAAGGATCCTGCGATTTTCCAATTGTTATTTACAAATTTCTACGAACATGGCTTCGCGAATAATTACATTGCAATTTCTAAATAAATTTTCAATGCTAACAAGTCTGACGATAAAATTTTCTGTTAAACTAAGCGATCAATACATTTAAATGTTTGGATCCATTTAAAAGAGTGAGACCTGAAGACCTCCAGTAGGAGAAGAATTCACTTACTTGTTTACTGGGAGCGCTAAATTATTATAGTTTACCCATGAGAAGGCATCCAGTAGATGTGCGCCGAGCCTAAAGCTGATTCTCTAATTGCGTTTACGTCAAATTGACACTAACTCAACAGCCTTTTACGGAAGAAACAGAACAGGAACGTTACTTGCTATTTTAGTTCAGTTTAAAGGTTATCAAAGAGGTAACAACCATTGGGTGTTAAGTGTAAAGTGTGTGATGTGTAAAACAGCGACAACAAGTTTTAGTCCCATTTTTGTTTCGATTTTAAGAATTCCGAATAGTAGTAACTATAGGTTGTTTCTATCTGAATAAATTGATATAACACCCCTTCATCTAAACTAAATGGTTTGTTTCGGATAATGCACTGACGTCCATTGATTGTCTTTTTACAGCACGCATGTTCACCAGGGAAAATTGTTATGAAAAACAAGATACTTCACAACTACTATTACTCTTGATATTGTAAAGATTCCAATACGAAGGAGGAGGTGAGTTTATTCGTACCGACTAGAAGCCCGAAGCTCACCAAATCCTCAAGGGGGATGAGAGGCTGCTACTGCTCGCGCCGTCTCGCCAACCAGGCGGGGCTATAGGGAACCTCGAAAGCATGGCTTTTCGGAGAAGCTTCACGTTGTAACGGATACATTTGAATTGTCTCCAAAGCCTTGCTCCTTTTAAGGTGAGTAGTTGTGAGTGCGGGAAAAGGTCTCACTCAATGACGGCTTCAATGGGCAACCAGTGAAATGACTTTTGAAATTGGAGTTCGTTCAAGGATGCCTTACTTCTGCCATTCTTCACATAAAACCTAATAAGGAGAGATTATTTCTCATTTAACCCTATTAGGTTATCGTTTTACGACTTGACATTGATCAAAAATCTGACCTAAAGGACTTGGATAAGTTAATAAATATGATTTTAGTTTGTATGACCTGCTATATTAGGATGGAAAATATGAACAAAAGAACCTCAAAAATGTTAATTGACAATTACAAAATTTAACACCAAGGTTAAAATAAAATTTTTGATTCGTTAAGAATGTTGCATGTTGCACAAAAAGCACAAAATCGACCTTTCAGAATATCAAAGGATAACAAAACTAACATTCAAAGGTCTACCAAAAGACCATGGCAACAAAAAAGAATCAGTCGAATTACTTTCTCTTACGAGTAGCCAAACTAACGAAACACACTGACCAAGGATCTTTATAAGAACAAGTAGATTTTTGTACCACTTTTTCACTCAAAATATTAATTTTAAAGTATTTGAAGTTCTACTGTAACGATTCCCTGAATTAAAACATCAGTATCTGTTCTTTTTAGAATTGTATTAGCTAAATTATAGACACATAATAAAACTAAAAACTTAATTCAAAGGCCGTTAATTACAAAACATTTAATTAATTAAATAAATTAGTATAAAGTTTACCAGAGAAACGGGAAATTAAATAAATGTAGATGCAAAATTTAATAAACATAATTGTAAATAAAAAGAACTCCGAGATTATTAGTGTTATTAAAATTCTTATTAGTGCATAAGAATCATGTGTACAAAAATGGCGTAAATTTATGGTGGTTAAGTTAAGAAGATTAGATGCAGAACGCCTTGTGGTTAAAAATCCAAATTAAATATAAAACAAGATTTTCAGAACTAGGAAACTGTAACTAATACAAGAATAGTTAATAGATGTCACTAGATGGTAAAGTACAAAATCAAGGTAGGGATTTGATAAAGAAATTCTCGGGAATCTTGATTAAATGGACATTTATATTTACGGTTCTTTTCATTAAAACAATTTACCCAGATCTGTCCGATTCTCTAGAACTAAAACAATTAACATCTTCCCTAACTATTTTATGAAAGTTTATACACCATCTCCTAAACCTTCATAACTCGAAACCCTTATTTCATGGTTGGGACAGTTTAATTGATTTTATGTCAATTAGGACGTTAGCCGAGAGGTTTTATTTGTTTTGAATTAGAGGCCATCGACAATGCAAATTTCAATATTATTGTAGCGAACCCCTTTGGCAGGGAATTGCAAGAACAAGTATTGTTGTGTACCTTTTACCTGTTTGGATTTTGTTACGTACAAACATTTATTTTGCTTCGAACAAATAACAATGTTAATATAAAACATTTATTAAAATGGAGCAAAAATTAAAAGATATCCACATAACGTGTAATAAAATAGAAATGCATTAAATGAATAAATGTAAAGAGAACTGAATTAATGAAATCAAAATTTATCAAATTACATTTTGATACAATCAAATGTTTACACTAAAATAACTTTTTCTAAAGAAAGGTATTTCGGTTTCCACCTAGTTATGAATGAAATATTTTTAACTGAACAGTAGAAATTGTGTACCCTTGTTTATCTAAATAAAATGCAGTTTGTTATTAATCAAATTTGATTGTTTTAATTTATCGTGCACGAATATTACTCACGCATACGAAGAAATTAATTAAAATGCGAGAACAAATCTTTGCGTATTTTGCAGTCTTGTTTTTCAAAGTAATGTATTTCTTCACTTTATTATTTCATGCGCGGTATCGTGCAATATCATTTAGTAATTTAGAGCGGACTTATATCATCCTCGAGGGCGTGAATGTAACAATCGAACTGTGAATTGTTCTTTCTCTAATACAATTTGAAGTTTTATACTGCGCCTTTAACTCCTTGAACTTGGTTACTCTATATTTACACTGTAACTTGGCGATATTTATATAGGTTTTCGTGGATCAGGAAAATATGCTAATTTTCAGTTGTGTTGGCCTTATATAACTTTGGTAACATGGGTTTGACCAAAATGGCTGCCTGCATTTTGAATTTTAACCAATGGGTTTATATCGGGTTTTCGGTTAAAAGATTCTCACGGATCACACTCTAATTTGCATAAACGTGTCGATTTGCAAATTGTGAAACTTAACTTAGGTATCTATTTGCGGTACACTTAGTAAATTTCCATGCTTACATTAAAGTCTATAATGTATTAAAATGCTCACGTATTCGTTATGAGCTGTCTTTTGCTTTAGCAAATCTGCCGTCTAGCCTAAAGGGATGTTAAAACTAGCTAATTTACATTAACGTTAATTTACATTTGATATATACATATATTTATTTATTAGGCACGTTGCTGCCAATTGATAATGTTTTATTGTTGGCATCAACACCCCCAGATACACATCTTTTATGCGTTTAAGGATTATCTCCAAAAAGTTCAGGTCTAGTAAAAGCTGAATGACATTCTTTGAAGACTAGTTCCACGTAGTAATAAGCATAGAATAAAGGATTATCAATAGATGTATATATAAAGAGAAAGCGTAAATTTAAAATATATGAAATTTGCTTAATAATTATCTAAACAATTTAAATGTGATTTACAAACGATGTACAAATAATACAAAGAGATTAAAATATAATTAGTTAAAACGTCCGATAAGTGAGTAAGCAATAGTCATCTATAGTCGCACTGCAAAATAATAGCGTACACGTCTTTATAAGTTATATGCGATTACGTACAAAAGTCAAATACTAACATAAATCAAGTGCCACAGACATTAAATCTTCGAACTGAGCTAGACCGAAAGGCCGAAACGCTGTAACAAAATAGAGAAATAAGTATTTAACGACAGCGAACTAAATATAATAAATCCCTAACCTACGCTTATTTAGAACAGAAGACCATAATGGAACATATGTGAATCGCAAAATTGATACAAACAATTTAAATCTGTTGATCTGATTTTCATTATTTTAAAGCTCTGAATTGGTCATACATATTAGCTCAAAATCATTTCAAAGAGCCAATATAGGAAGCTTAAGAAAACCAGCAAAGTTAGCGAACAATTCAGCATAAACTGATGGAGGATCAACCAAAGTTGTTCAACAACCTTTTTTGCACAATTCTTTAAATAAATAATATCGTTATAAAAAGAGGGCCTTTCTTCGTAATTTAGGAACAATATGGCAAAAAATAAAAACTGACACATAAAACCAAAGACATTGTAACTAAATTTCATACACAAGATTTAAATAATTGCTCAACCTCATATTTGCTTTAAATTTTTCATTTATGTAACCTCCTGGACATTATTTTCTGTTATCTCATATTTATGTCAATAGATGCCGTTTTCAAATAATCGAGTGTGCAGGAGGAGTTGGAAAAGACAGTGTTTCCTGTAAGGACTTTGTTACGCCCTAAAATGTACTTGACATTTACATTGATTTTTATAGAAACGTTAAGTTTCAGTAAGTTGAATTTGAGGCTACAAAAATGTAAAATACCTGTGGGCATGTTTAAGCCGTTGACAGTTGTCAACATGGTTGTTTTCAATTTTTGAAATTTAATATTATTTTCAGGCTTTTATTCTTGTCTGACTTTTAATTAATCTCTTTGAATTTGATTCACACCACTGATCATGGATTTTCGAGAATCTTAAAGATCATTGTTTAAATTAGTTATAATTAACCTACTGAAGTAAACTACACATCTTAGAAATTTGCCAGTAGGAAACGAAGATGCGTGATAGCATTTAACAGTCTTTAACGGCACTACATGATATCCTCCTTACTGGTTAGGCAACACAGTAGGCAGATGAATCTGCAATCTTCTACAACTTGTGCTACAAATATTATGCAATATTTTCTTACGTTAATTAAAGCTGTAAGTTTTTGAATTTCATTATTATTTAATGGTAACAGTTTAACTAGTATCAAACAAATAGTTATATTAATTAATAGTTTGGGAAACATGTTAGGCTTTATGCAAGCAATTTTTGTTTTCTACAATAATCTTGATAGCATGTAATTACCTTTAGAGCTTGCGAATTGACAGGAAGTTTATTAATTTGGGTTGTTTATTAACTTAAACCAGGCAAAATCTCCATCTCTGAAGGTTCTGCCGATTAAATCAAAATTTAAGTAGTTATGTTTTAATAATATTTGACAATTATTAATAAATAAAACATTAATTAATTACTCTTTTCGCTTGCACTAAGTAGGCGTTGTTACTATCCCCTAATTTACTAATATTACTAATTACTATGTTCTAATCTAATAATCGATAACCATTCTTTCCACTACAAATAAACCAAGACGTTTCTGTTATTTTAGTCTTTTGTTGAAGTGTAGACAGTTGAATTGTTACCTTTCCATGTAAAGATTTTTCCACAGTTTAAGGTAAGCATTAAGATCAAATAGCCACGACTTCATAACCCACACTAGAATTTATTTAGTTAAACCCTGAGTTTTAATCTGTTTGAGTCTGCTTTAACTGTATAATAAGTTTTGAGGTTGCAGGTAAACTAAATATTTGAAAATACAGCATTATTTTTTTCGCGGTAAAACTTTAGGAAAATTGGAGAAAAATGAAGATTTTGAAGTTTTCCCCAACAATGTACTTAATTAAGCCTTTTCTGTGTAGATTACGTAGTGCATATGTGGGGATAGCCTCTTTGTTGTAAGCAACCTCCGATTAAGGATACCAAGAAAAAGCAGGCAGTACTGAGGGGGTGCCATCGAAAAAGTGTGATTGGAACAACCAGCTACATAATTATTTTGTTTCTAATCGCGGTACCAGATATTAAATTGCATTAAATAGATGACATCTGGTGTGAATGGTAGATTAAGACTTACTTGAGCGTCTTCATTTAGAAGATGGTCGAGCTGATTAAATTATCCATCGATCACAACCCACGTGTGTTTTATAGGTAACCTGTGCCAACATCGCACTGCTTCATTGAGACTCCTTAGAAGCTTTGCTTTTGGAATTTGTTACATATTTTTTTAACTTACATCAGTAATGTTTCAGCTAGTTTTAGTATTATATACATCGAAAAATATACACCCAACGATTACACAATTACAACAATTGAGGGAAAAGCAACAATTTTCACAAATGTAAAAACTTATATCTTGGCGTCACGTTTACCATGGCACAATTTCACGCTTGTGTGTATCGAGCATTCATCTACATAAAAGTGATATAAATATAAAATGCAGCTCATCATGTTCATAAACTTTCATGAGATAGGTACTCAATTTTTATGTGCACACGTGCGCATTGTCCTTAATATCCTTTTTCTTATCATTAATTTCATTTTAGATATAAAATATAGAACATTCGATTATGATCGCCTTGTAACTATTTCTTAAAAATCACAATACTTCCAATCCTTCAGTCAAGAACGGATAAAAGCAATGAATTCGTCTCAGAAACTTCGAAATCGAAATCTCGGCAGCCAGACCATTATCAAAACCAAAATTTCCCAAGGCTACAATAACGCGAGGTCCTCAGACCCCCTCCAAAACGTTACTATAACATTTTCTATAGTTCACCTTGAAATTTCTATTGAAACCACTGTAGCTCTTAAGAAAATTAATTTTTCCAAAGATAACGTACATTTCTCGAGTCAGGCCAGCACTGAAAACTGTGTAATAAATGACTTCTATTTAAAAAAAAGACTAAACTTCGTTATTAATGGATAATTCATGAATTATTCGTTGTTTAATTTTCTGTACTCGCACAAATGATTTAAAAAATCAATAAGAAAGAACAGAACACGGCCTTGTAAATTAAGCTCCTTTAAAAGGTAATGTTTAACAAAGCAGAAATGACGATGTGAAAATTTAAAACTTTGACAGCGGTTGTAATTTGTATTTTAAATGTAGCAATTACTATTCTTCCCAGAAATAATTATTCACTCAATTTAAATGTAAGCATCTAGTTCTTTACAGAATTAAGTAGAAGATGTTTTTGTATATTCATGCAGTATCCTCAAGATATTTATCGAAAATTTCAAAGATATTTAAAAATACCCTTGAACTTGGTGAATTACGCCGCCCATTGCATACAAATCGAGTATCGATGTTCTGAATACAAAACAAAATATGTAACGAACAGTGTTCCAAACAATTTAGAAATAGATTTGCAGGAAACTAATTGCCATTTTTAACTTAAAAACAATTCCAAAATAATTAATGTATGTTTATCAACATTTATAATATCAGGTCTTAAAATTGCTCAGAAAGGGAATCGACGGGACAAAATTATGCAACTTGTAGACAAATTCTAGATTGTTGGATTGAAAGTGAAGGCTGTGAAAATCTAGCACCGTGCGCGGTTCGCACTACCAAAGAATATTAATGTAAAGAGTTAACAACTCTTAACGCCATCTAGTAGGTCAAAATAGTACTACTTCCATCATAAATTATTTTGACAAATTTTATATATTTTATTTAAAATCGCCGAATTTTTCGGTATATATTTGTGTTAATGATTAATAGTGGATTGCACATTCGTTTTTACAAATTGCCTGGAATATCGCATAACTCTCAGGGAAAGTTTTTTGGGTTTAGGATTGTTTACTAAAGCTAAATACTTTAACGATGATTAACCCAAGTTCTATAGTTACAATTATATAAACAAAGCTACCGTAGGAATCAAAGTAGAAGTTAATTATTCGAGTATACGCGAATTCACGGTTGTATCCAAAAGTCCATTACCAGTTTTATGTATAGCATGTACGCGAACATGTAAGTACCTCCAGATGGTAATGAATTTTCGTTTGCAACTGCATATGAATTTGTACACTGATAGTATCACACTGATGTAAGAAACGTCATTCAATATTTCATAAAGTTTTTGATCTACTTTACAGCCCCTGCTCAGGACGTCAACTTACAACGCTATTCGCATTGCCTGCTCGATATGTCTAATTTATAATTATCTTACAGCGATATTTCTCTATAAATGTCATTCTTAGTTGTCCTAAGTGTTCCCTTACATGCCTGTAATGTTAAATTTATTAAGATGTTACGCGGGTTTTATTGCCCGATAGCTTTAAAATCGGAGATGGGGTGGGTTTTACTAAACCAAATATCAACAATTAGTTATTTAATTATTACTAAGCAATTTGCATTTACTATTCCGGAAAGTTTTTTCCAATTCTGATATATTATTCCTCATATCTTTCCGTACTTTTGTTAATTTTACAAAACAAATGTTTCGAAGTGCATTTTTGAACACATTTGTCTGCAAACAAAATGAAGTGTAAAAAATTAGAATTCAGAATTGCACAAAATAAAGGTGAAAAAGAAAACATCAATTTGAAACAAACTATATTAAAAGAAAAACCGCCCGCTTTCTGAAACTAAACGATGGGTGAATGTATGTTGGCGCTCAATGGTATACGTGCGCAGGTTGTGTAAGATTCAATGAAAAATAGTAAGCCAAAAAATATCCCCGAGCTAGTCATACCAAATGGTATTAAGTAGCAAAGTGGTATGACGCCATACTGTATGTGTGTGCTCGCGAGTACGCGAGTGCCTCCAAAGAAGGTACAATAAATAATAACCATTACATACTAGATACAGTAGCGAATTTTGCACTTTATTCCCCGCATGTACCTATAAGATTCAAGTTACACAAGCCTTGACTTCCGCTAACAAACTGGCAGTGATAATCTCAGCAAACGTTGCATATCCCTAAATTAGCCGTACTAGGTGGATTCACTATATCCGAGATCGTCGGTTCATTCTTCTTTCGACCCGCCATTGGTGAACCATGCTCTGTTGCGCTGAACCGTTACATGACCATAATGCTAGACTTTGTCGTCCTGGCGTTATAATATTCGTATCCGAGCGGTTGATACTAACATGATGGCGCAACATAGACCGTTTCCGAAAGAAACCTTTGCCGGATTTTCTATTCTTTTCGTCATGTTGCAGAAGGCTCAGTTACCCATGGTCATAGCTGACACCCTTGTATTTGTACATCACAATTATTAATATTTGATTCGGACCACAGTTGCCGGAAGTAGAGCCAGATATCCGGTTGAAGGCTATCCTGCCCTTAACGAGAACTGCCAAAAAATTGTAGATAGCATGTATAATAGATTGCGTAGAGAACATTTTCAGATTGATGCATATGTAAGGTAGTAACTTAAACCGATCCTGACAAATTCTGTATCTAAGCAAGAAATCGAGATTTCTTCACTTTTTGACAGAGAGAGACTCTAGACCACTTGAAAACATGTGTATAACCAGATTTTCCTTTAATTGAATCTTGCTTACCACAAGACTTGGTTCGAGTTTGGCAGCGTTCTTCAAATTTTGGTGATACGGAAGAAGCTATTTCGACTTCTGGTTCTTCACGAGTATGAAAATCCGATTGAAAGGGTTAATGATAGCGAACAACGAATATATTTGGATACAAAAGAAGGGAATGTGAAGAACAAAAGTTCTATTTCAATCTGCATAACTGCTTCAAGGTTGATGAATTGCGAAATTACTAATTGTCCTTTTTCTACGGGGCCACATGCAAATGATATTTCTTTCAAGACATGAAAATTGGCGAACGATGAGGAAAAAAGTTATTTTCCGGGAAAGGGGCTTACGTTATTTAAAAATTGGACATGTAGCTTTAATATAGATATCCAGATTTACTTGGTCGGAACAAAACTGTAACGAAAATAATAATCGAAGTCTAGATGGTATTGGAAAAGAGAAACCACTTGCTAGCCAAACTGATACACATGTATTTTTGCAAACTTTACAAGTTATTTTGAAAAGTGTAAATGGTAATAAGGTTGCACGAGCATTAAGGCTTGGGTATAGATCTAAAAAATTGGGGAAAATTGCTCGTTGTGAATGTGATGCAGTGCAGGAGGTAAAAATACACTTTTGAGCCCCTGTACCAGTTGACGATTTCACAAACCATGGATGGAGGAGATAAAAGGATTAAAGGTTCAGACATTCAGAGATCGGGCACAATTGAGATTTCCTGACCACAGATTTTCTGAACAATCGTATACGGAGGGCAGTTGAAAATTGTGTTGAATGTTGATCGCTATTCAGACACACTTTAGATCTACTCATATGGTGAAGATATCGACTAAGGGTTATGACCACTTTAAATTTTTTTGTGATTAATGTTTCCATAAGTGATCTGTGGGAACTTGATTTGCATGGCATCAGAGAGCTCACGGTAAGCGAGCCAAGGAAGAAATGACGCAGGCTGCAAAGAAACTTTTCACACAAACGGCCAAGATAGACCCAAAGGGATGCTACCGGTTTTAAATGATCACCATCATCTTCCGACTAATTATAAAATAGCTCAAAAAAGACTAAAATTTAATAATAACGACATTTTTGAGTGACATGGGCAGAAAGGAATATATACATATAAGCCAATGTCACTTTCTCCCTCATAGACTTGTTAAAGAAAATAGTGTCATTACATAGGGCAGGTCACCATTTGATGCGCAGCGCATGAAAAGGATAAACCATTTCTCAATCATTGCCAGAAAAAATGATTAAATCTAACTGAATTAATCACTTCAATGGTGTTAACGTTTCGAAAAAATAAGACAGGTGTTGTAGTTGATATACGAAAAGTGTTAATGAGGAAGAAATTTTTATGGAGAGATGTTGAAGGTTAATAAATCGTATTCCGTCATAGATGTGTGGTATTTGGTGTGAAAATTAATCGATTTTACTAGGAGTGGCCATGGAACATCATTTGTCCCTCTGCCTAGGAAGATGTAATGCTAATATCAATTATTATTCTGACCAGTAAAAAGGCTGAGCCGAAATCTTTATGTTGATAACTGTGTCACCAGTTTTCACGATGAGGTGCTACTCAAAGAATTTATTAAGCAGTCAACTGCTATTATGACTGAGAGGCAGTTCGGATTGAGGGTAGGAGCGAGCATACCTGAGGCTTATATTTATTCCTTGCTTGAATTAAAGTGATGCCCGCAGAAGGACTTACTGACATTCAACTCATATTTATTAAAAAGTATCATTGGATTTGCGGGCCTAAAAGTTATTACTACAGAATTACTACAAAACGAATTAACGTGGGACTAAGAGGTAGATGATGACTCGCGCTGATATTTAAAAGACGGATGAAAGATCTTCTTTATTTGTTTAAAATTGAGATACCACGTTGGAATAAATTAGCGATTCTAACATGCAAAACTTACACGCTTTCTGTATTGCGAGCAAAGATGTTTTCGCATGTATTGTGTTTCTTTGAGTCATAATAAAGTAAAAATTAATTGTATTTCTATTGGCTGCTCTAAACAGATCGATATGTAAGCTTACGATACCATGTTTAGAATTATTAGTAGCGACAATTGGAGCTAGATTGTATGCTCAAATCAGCAAAAAGGTATACAATAAAATAGAGTGTTTATTTTGGAGCGATTCATTTACAATAGTCTCACGGATTCAACGAACGAAATAATGTGGAATTCTTGTTTTGAATACGGCTAAAGGACTTGTCTGTCAGATATCTACAACCGGGCAGACTTACCATTACATGGTTGCGCTCTCGAGAAGTTATTCAATTTAAGATGGCAGGAGGGACCTACATGTTTGTATGAATTTGTATAATTGTGATCTTCACTAGTTTTAGATTCTAATGAAGAAGAGATACTAAAGGAACGCAAGAAAGAGTTAGTTACAGCTTAGCTAAATGTTAAAAATTCGATTGACTGAATCTCGATTATTTTTTTAAATATTTCAAAACTATAACGATGCTTACCTGGATTTTGCGTTGTGTATGCAAGTGGGGACGTCTAAGTTGTACAAGAAATGGTAAATTAACACGAAAGAATTTGATGGCGCTGAGAACTTTTCTGCTACAAGCGATGAAAAAATAAAAGGATTCAACCCATTTTATGATGAAATAGGTCTAATTTGAGGGAAGATATAATAAGCTATCGTTTTCTAATAGAGATGCCATCCAAACATCCTATAATTGGGAATTAATTATAAACACATGAAGGCATGCAATGTTAGAGCTCAAGGTCTTCTGAGTATCTTTAGAGAACAATTTTGGATTCTTGGCGGTAGTTGTATCATCAGATCAGCTATAGTCGAGCCTCCGCTATTACCATCGGATAGAGTAAGTAATGCGTTGAGTTTGCGATAATTAGAATTGACTTTGCCAGTTCGCTGAACATGAACGGTGGTGATTTGTTTATTTACATGTTAAGGTCGGATTTCGTTGCGACGTCCAGCGTTCGCGGCCCGCCGTCACGTCTAGCAGTGACGGCCAGCCGTTACCTTCACATGTTTTGCTTAAACAGTCTGCCGTTTGCGTTTTAGTAGTCGTTTATAAAGTTTCGAAATGAAAAGTAGTTTTTTAATGGACCTAGAAACATTAGGAGCATTGGTTTTGATAAAAGATGAATAAGATGCTGATATTCGGCGATTGTTCTCCACACGAAAAGAAACCCAAGAATTGTACACATCTAAAAGCCAACAAGGTTACTACAGAACACTAATTGAAACTCATCTTAATATCGATGATGAAAAGTTCTGAGGCTTTTTTAGATTCAATAAAGACTAATTTGATTTTGTACTGAATCTCATTTATGTAGATTTGAAGAAGCTACTCATTTTCAAATCAACTTTTCACTACGCCAGCATATGCAAAAGTATGGTTGGCATTTGTGTCCCGACTTGTTGACGTTGACGGCGGGTCACTGAGTTTTCCAGACGAGCCGCAAAGCATTGTAGCAGTGCACAATAGCTGGACGTTGTGGTTGCTCGCGAACGCTGGACGTCGCAACGAAATCTGACCTTTACACGGTTACATTTTATCATGCGAGTCACTTAGCGCTAACAACATCGTTTCGTAGCGAGGTACGGATGAACTAAGACAATTTATCGCTACAATGACACGAAAATTGTCGATATTGGGTTGGAAGGCCCTTAAACTGGAAACTACAATTAAAGAATTTTTAACGATCCAACTATCGATCAATGGCATTTTGGGAACGTTTAATATGATTAAATATACAAAATACTCAATTGGATACATTTAACAACTTAAAAGAAGGCAGAATTACAAATTAAATAAATGTTGACCAATAATTAATTTAATTAAAAATATATGTATTAAAACAAATGAATTATTAAAGAATTACCAAAAAATAATTGTAAAGATTTTGTTACACAAAATAGATGTAAATAAAGTCATATGAAAATATATCCCTGCAAACAGATAAAAAAATAGAGGTCAATGATTTGTTTGGTAAGCTCAGCTTCAAATGTTAGCACAAAGTAAAATACAAATTTGGTGTATGTAGAGACCCCTAGGGATAGCAGTGCTCTGCAATATTTAGCAAATAAAAATTAGAATTATAAATAACTGTAAAATATAAAATACTTTAGAGAACAAATGTAAATAATATTATTAGTTAAAAGATACCACATGCCATTTAAAATTACAATGAAATTTGAGTACGAGTAGATTACAGAATGTCAAAGGAAAATTGATTATTTTGTTCTATTAAAGGGCAAATTTAGCAATGTAGAACTAGATGCTGTTTGCGTCTCAAACATCAAATAAGTGACCTTTTCCTCCCTGAATTTAAATCGTAGGATCTCTTCTCGATTTAGTTTTATCCTCGACATATGCTTGGACCACTTCAACAGAAAAACTCCTAGTGTATCGTTCCATAACGGGTATGGACGTTACGAGGTGTTAAACTCCTTGTATAAGGGACTATCAAAGGATTTATTCATTGGTACTACTTCCTAGCGAAACCCTTTTTGATATTAAACAGATCTCACATCGTCAAAATATTGCCACAGTACATCATATTTATAGGATTTATACTTTACTACTGCTATAATCTTCCCGAAAATAAAAAATACACTTGACCCTTTGCATTCCGATATTAAAACATATCCAACATCTCGAATAAATACACTAAACAAAACTAAACTCTTGTAGCCGTGTTGTATACTAAGCTATCATACATAGACCTTAGAATATGGATCCCTTTGCACGCTTAGATTAAGTTAGGCTAAGGATAATAAATGGTATATATGGACAAACAAATTTAAACCCATCGTGAATTTGGTTGCAAAAATAAACCAATACATCACGTAGGAATTTAAGTAAAAAGGTTATATTAAGAAGTGAAATAAACCGCCAAAGCAGCGAGTAACATCCGTATAAAATTAAATAGAGAACTAAATATTGTGTGCCACAAACAAGAATAAAGTCACATACTGAGAACCTCGAACCCATTCCAAACACATCTTCGACTGAGATAGCTGACAGGCTGAACGAAAGAGCTAGTCGTTCCGAAATAAATATCGTGACGCACTCAGAACAATCCAAGCTTCGATTCCAAATACCCAGAGACATCACAAAGTGCTGTAGTGATGTAGAATTTGAGTACGACAGACGGTAACAGGTTCACCAATGGTATTGGTAATAAAATTGCTGCCGAGTGACTAAAGCGCCGAGACGGTTTTGGGATTGATAATTTTGTGAGAAATCTTTTGTCCTATCAAAATATTTTTCAGGTGGGAGTGTATTGAAAATAATTGATATTAATCAGCTTTTTCATTCATTAATCATGTTTTAATAATTTTATGATGTGGGAAATACTGTTTTGACAGCAAAACAATGTTGACATATTTTATGATGTTTTAAAGATAATGACAGCAAACCAAAAGTATTTTAAAGAGAACGAAATAATATCGTAAATAATTGCACGAAACGAGAAACACACGTTGAGGTACTTCGACGAACTAGTCGAGAAGACATTTGGCAACTATGCGTTTTGGACGTGCACAGAAAGCATTGCGAAATAATGTGTTACTCTGGTTGTGAGCAAAGCATTGCCGTGTCCTACACGAAATTAGATATTGTTATAACATCGCGTGATTTTCAACCAAGTTTGTCATGACTAATAACCTTGAAATTAAAAAAGGGAGTTGAATGGGAATTCGCTGATGATTCACGAACGCAGAAAATTGTTTTGAAGAGCTACTGAAGCAGATCCGCCAGATAAAAATTTAGTAAGGGATCTTGGGAACTTTTTAAGGCAAAATATGATGAGTTCAGAATTTGCCAATATTGAACTCGAGGACAAAATGTCAAGCATGATAATCTGTCAGAAGTTATGGTCGTGGTTGAGCAAAATGGAACACAAAGTGGGCGTACATTTAAGTTACTTGGAAAGATTGGTTGACACTTTGGATGATTCAATGATGAGCTTGGTAAAACTGAATATCTGATTCAGGCCACAGTTGCCGGAAGTAGAGCCAGACAGCTAGTTGAGAGCTGTTCCGCCGCGAACGGGAACTACCAAAAAATCGTAAATTTGGTAGACATGATTTGAATATTAAGTTTCGTGCTTTGGAGTAGTTGTGCCGCTGAAAACCTGTTCTTTAGCTTCTGGTATATAATGGTGCAGCCTTGTTTCATCAACCGTTATTCTACGAAAAAACTCATTTGCGTTGGGTTTCAACGCGAGTTCTTTCCTGATCGATGGGTAGCAACCACGGCACCCATCTCGCAAAAAGCTTTATCGTACCTAAATGTTCATGCGATATGCGATAAACCCTGTTTCACTGATTTTCAATCTTGGATTTTTCAATCCAATACTATGCGAATTTGGACAACCAACGATTTTCATTTTCTGTACTACGACTAGCACGTTTAAACCATGGCCCTCTTAAATTTTCATTAATTTCTAAACGTGTGACGCCTTTCAAGCACTGCTAGTTAATTATTTAATTCGGTTTTTCCATGTTGCGCTATACAAGAAGTAAGTTTGGTTACAATGGCTGTCAAATAAATACTCGTTAGCGTATCAAGCTGATATTTGACATACAGGATACAGCAGTCAAACCTGCATTTTTGAAATAACTGTAAGAAATAAATGGTTGCATTTTTGAAATTTTATTGATACCACGTTAATCTACATTTAAGAAACATTCAGTGTTTAACAATAGCACCATTAAGATGACGTTCATCTCGGTAGATGCATTCTTGCAGGCGGTGTCTTAAATTTTCCATTACATCACGGAGTTGAGTGCTTCTTTCGATTTCCTAACAGATTATCGCCTTCAGTTCTTCAAGAGTACGAGGCCGTCCTTGGAAAACTTTGCTCTTAAGGCAGCCTTGCAAGAAAAAATCACATGCGGTGTGGTCGGGTGAACGGGAAGGCCAAGGAATCGCTCCGTTCCGGAATATCACCCGATTTGGGAAAACTTCGTTGAGGAGATTCGTGCTCACACGGGTTGTGTGGCTTGTGGCTCTATCTTGTTGAAATAAGGCTTCATCATTCAGTTCATGTTTACGAACGTGAGGAATGAAATGTTCGTAACATTTCCGAGTAGCGCTCTGCGTTCACGATAACAGCTTGCTCCTGTTCATTTAAAAAAAATGGGCCTATGATTCCTGTTGCAGACATTGCGCACCAAACAGTAACCCTGGCCGAATAGAGAAGTTTTTGAATGAGTGCTTGAGGGCTTTCATCACTCCAATACCTAAAATTTTGTTTGTTTACATTGCCTCGTCGTTCTTCCAGAGTGAGTAGACAAGTTTCTCGTTTTCTTCAATCATTTCCAAAAACTTTGCACAAAATCGCCGTTGAGCAATGAAATCGTTTTCATTTATAGCCTGAACCATTTGAATTTTGTATGGGTGATAGTGTAAATCAAACCTCAAGATCCTTCTGACCGTTCTGTCAAAAATTCCAAGCGCAGCACTTTGTTGACGCGCGGATCTCTGAGGGCTTCTTGTCACAGCGAGTCTAACGCGTTTAAAATTCGCAGGAGTTCGCACCGCCATCTCGTCTCTTCCTCGTTTCACCTATGTTTTCTAAGTTTTGTATCCATAACTTTATTGAGTTCACGGAAGGCACAGGCCGATTACGATTAATCTGGAAATGAGTCCGGAAGCTGTGTTGAGCGGCTGCATAACTACCGTTTTGATAAAGTGCTTTCACAGCGATCGACCGTTCTTGCTTGGACTACTGTTTATCAGCTCTCGCTGGTTTTTTTTGTGTCAAATCATCTAATTTATGTAAATTCTATTGTTAACTATCGCTAACTCCTTCTGTAAATTATCTAAATTTAATAACATCACTATGCGTGACGAATTACGTTATGTACATATAGTATTCTAATTTTTGCATCTAATTCCGTGTTGAA
>JAHWXV010577970.1:0-11712 GCA_024586415.1 Phrixothrix hirtus | reverse complement strand
TTAAATGTAAAATAATTGCGTCGCCTTGCTTTGTTTCCGTATTTAATTTAGTGCTACTTGAAAGAAATATTTAATAGCTTTTCAATAATTGCAAAATAAGGAAAAAACTCCTTTACTTAACAGATTTAAGAAGCATTGGTTTGAATTCTATAATTATATACGAGGTACACTCGATGACTTTACGCGGCATTGGTGTGGATTTCTCTAGAGAAAAAGATATGGGATCCTGGCTTTTAATGCCGATGATATAAGTTTAACGCACTTTATTTTAAATAGTGTTTTTCCTGTTACAACTTTTGCATAATTGGTTAGCGTATACTTTTGCATTTTTTAACTCGTGTTCATGCCATACTCACTTTAGTGATTAACTAAATCTTGTAAATTAAATGGACGCTATTATTCTCAATGTTTATTTGATAAATAATTAAAGCTTTTATGCTCTTTAAATTTACTTTTTTTGATAATGTATCTTATCCTTTCATGTCAATTGATTGTACCTATTGTTCTACATAACCTATTTACTGGTGCTAAATTATTTAGCGTTAAGTTAACGTTGCACTGTGCCCGTTATATACTAGGTATCATCGAATAGTTCTAGGTTAGCTTTGATCTATTAAAGCATTTCATTCATCCTGTTTGATTGTCAGATATGTCCTTTACTAGGATTTATAATTAATGTTACTGAGTCTTGCAGTTGTAAATCAATAATTCTAGGTTAGCGTTGATCTATAAAAAGCAATTCAGATATCCTTTTTGATTGTCAATTCGTCCCTAACCATGACATAAATTTACCGTTATTACTTATTTTATTTTATTTGTTTATATAATACAATGCAATTTGTGAATATTCTGCTGGATGTTTGAATAAATACCTACTTACTTGTTAAATTAACTTGTTGTAATTTCACAGAGTTACCTTTTACCTAATTTATTTCTTTTTGGGTTTTCTTAGGTCTGCAGTTCCAGATGCTGAGCTCCTGTTGCAAATAAGTTTATCTTAAGTGAACATCTTGTCGTTCAGTTGCCGCCTGCTACTGCTTAAAGTGAACGACTAGCGCTCTACTTATTCTTTACTTTACTTTATTCTTATTTTTGGAAGACTTCGACTTAGTTCGAGAGAGAAGCACGTTTTATAGATAACCTTTTACAATCATTAGCAACATCATACCTGCCCCCCCCCCTATTCTACCGCTTTGCTACTGAACTAGATTTCATGGCGAGTGATAAAAATACCGAATAATGAATTTTTACCAGCTTTCCGATACAATCTACTGCCAGTTACCATTGGCAGTCGAAATAACAAAAAATGTGAAGGTATAAAGTATTGATAAGGATTACAACCACTAAAAATTTATTGTATGGGAAACTAGCAACAAACATTGTTACGTTTAGACTACGTAACTGAAACTTCTCGTTTACTGTAGTTGCGAATATTTCTGTTTAAGTTGATTAATCCTATGGTAGACATATTTAATTGTTAATTTTGCACATTTGTGGATATTATGTCCAGAGCCATTAATTCCATGAATAAATAGCAGCAAACGTTTTTCTGTTTATTGCTGGTTGCACAAATTGCGGGAGTGCAAAGAATTGCCATTCCCGTTGATTTGCAGAAGGGCTTATGAAATTTTTAAGCGTTTTGTGTTAACCTGTTGAGGTAAAAGAGCACAAATTTTAGTTAGTCGTTGCATAAGATGAAAGGTTCCTTCTAAAGAATGGCGTGTTATGGATGACCTTAATTAATGGTCTGAATGACATTCCTCTTACCTGTTCGCAAACGAACATCGACAGCGCATAACTGTTACCTGATCGCTGGTAGTCATTCCCTGTAACCTGTTGCTTCTCTACTATGAAATTGAAAATTTTTCTAAAATTGTGTCCACTCCTTTCTGAACTATTTCATTCGCTAAAAAAGTTGTGATAACTAGTTTCTAATTCTGCAATTAATTTGAACAAAGTAATTGTTAGTTTAAAATAGAGTTAGCGTAGTGCTCTAAATTTGAAATTATTTACACTATCTTTTGATTTGCGTTTGCTTTGCCTGTATCACCTGTTTAGATGGGCTGCTTGTAGATAACTACAATATTTTTTTAACAGATTTTGCTAATGAGATATTTTCTATTAGTTATAGTAACTTGTAATAGTGTTGTAAATAAATTAGAATTGATTCCTTGCATTTTATTTATGTTTAGTTTAATGCCTAAAATTCTTTAAAGCTAGATACATAACAATAGTCTTGATTATTATACTGCCCAAAATTTTTTAAGATATTTCAGTATCTGTAAATTTAACAGGAACTACACGTTGAAGTATTTAAATTTTTTCATCTTATTTATTAGATAGACATTAACTGTCATGTAAAAGGTTTAGTACCATTGTGAAAACAGGATTCTTTATTATTTTAATGAAATAGTATTTTTGGAATGTTGATGAATTTCTAAAACATTACAAGTTAATTTCTAAACTTCAATACATTTAATATTTCTACCTATATTATTTCAAAATGTTATTGTCTTGGAAATAATTAATATTTCTAATTTCATTTTCTACACTGACACAAATAACAAAGGCTATAGACCACACTAGCAATGTTTACTGCAACTTTCATTACATTTGGCTTAGCTTATACGATAAATATAGAATATAAAAATTGTCTAAAGGCTCCTTAATAAACTAACAACAGTTTGCTTTAGTGTCCAATGTCATTTGGTCTTTGCACCGCATAGATAAACAGGGACGTACAGAGTTTAGGCAGTGTATGTTGCCGTAGAAAATACAATGGATTTTTGGGTTTATATAAAATAATATTTCATCACCTTAAGAATTTAATAATTTATCAAAACGAAAATAATAAAAGCTATTGGGATGGACTCATTACAAGTTGGCATAAATTTAATACCGCAATCGGTAATCCATATAACGTAAATTTATATGAAGCTACAAACTTTTGAATATGAACCTAGAAAGGAAATTGAATTGTGTCGTATAAGCACGATTGAATTTAGATTAAAAGACATAAAATATTTTATATACCTATTTATAAATACACATATAGAATTTTGCATTTAATGAAGTTCGGTAATTGAAAGAGTCTATATACAACAAAGCAACGGCATTGTACACAAAGTAGTTTTAAGTTAACAAGTAGCTTTAGCTGCTACTGCTACAATTTTGTAGCATGTATTGTGTTAACATGTGTATATACACGATCAGCTTTGGCTTCAGTTGATTCATTACAAAGCAGCTTTCACCAAAAATTAGGAAGTCGTGACGGTTATGAAGGAAGCATCCAAATAAAAGTACAAAAAAATTGCTAAACTGATTCCGATCTAATCCATACTATACAGGTGATTTACGTCACAAGATTCATATTTAATTAGAAAGTTTTCATTTACTTTTTCTTTAATTTTTCAATGTTTATGACATTTTGATTTCTTGAGAACTCTAGCCAAACTAAACCTAAATATTATTCACTATTTTATTATCCCCTCCTTTGTATATATTCACTTTTATTTCCATACTTAATAAACTTTTTTAAATGTATTAGTTTGTATATTGATTATTTCATAGTTTTTATCTACTAAAATAACATTGATAGTTCCTTTGCTATTCAAACGCGTCAAGAAGCAGAATAAACTAGCTATGGCTTTGGATCTTCCAAAGCAGCCGAAAAATGCTAACGTGCATAACGACTTTCTTTGCCAAAAATTCAAAATATTCGAATGAGAAGATCTACAATTACTTCTATTTGTGCGATTCTAAGGAATCTATAAAATGAAACGGCGGGAGAGCACTCCGGAATGCGAGTTTCGTTTGGTTCTAAAAGAAAGCATTTGCTAGAGCATAAAGAGTTAAAGACCGTCACACACTCTACGCGTTAGTTTAAAACTTCTAAAACCTCTTCCAATTGATCTATATATTATTTTAATACTATATAATATTCTAGTACATTACATATGTACGATTTAAAATGCCCACTTCGAGAAAGTTTGTTGTTGTAATTCATTTAGATCCAGTTGTATAAAGCATAATTAACCTTAACAACGTCCTTAAATAGCTGAATTCGTTTTTAAGCTCTGTAATTTGATAGTTTTAATAATTTGGACCAATCATGGGCCTTAACAACGAACTCAGCTATCTAGTGACGTTGTTTAGTTAACTAGGATTTATATAATTTATAATAATTTATATAAAGTGTATAGAATGTATGGAATTCTGTAAAAGAAATTGAGAAATGTCGTATTGTTTTAAAGTTTGCAAACTCTGGATGAGGTAATAAATGCACAAACCTGTACCTACCAGTATTACTGTAAAATAAATTTAATTAATAACCAGTAAAATAATGTTTATTCTTTTCTATTCAAAGCAGTAAGCATCACTTATCCGCTACTTATCTACGTTTAATTACCTGTCAGTGGTATTAAGTAATCAACTAGTAACATTTATTTGCATGCAAAATGACTGATGAACAGTTAAAGGTACTTATTCGTTCTCATGGCCAAACAAAAGCTAGGGTTACACGTTTTGCCTATTTAAATAGCTTTCCAAGTAAACGATCAGCTAATGGCACATTTATCTGCCATAAAAGCTACTTTAAGTGAATTCAATGTAATACAAAATTAAATTTAATCGTTATCGTTTGATAAACCTAACATACGAAAACGAACGGAAAACGTTCGAAAATAATTATTACGATTTAGTAGGTAAGGCTGAGACATTTATAACCCAGAAAACCACCCCTAAATTAGATATAACCTCAAATTCAAATATTTCAATTCTTCATCAATCACTAAATATTAGCATAGAGATTAAGCTGCCGAACATTAATCTCCCTACCTTTTCTGGTACACGTGATGAATATATTTTCCTTTCAAATGCTTTCGAATCAATAATAAGTCAAACGAAACTAAAGTCTGAAGTTTCTAAATTGTAACATCCAAAAGCGCTATTAACTGGCGATGCTGTGAAGGTACTTCATTCACTGAAAGCATATGCGGACAATTATGAATTAGCGTGGCAGCTTTCAAAAGGCCGTTATGGAAACAAGGCGGTTGTAATGAACAACCACCTAAAAATTCTTTACGATTTAAGTTCAATCACAAGTGAATTGTCAATGGTTTTTCATTAATTTATAGGTACAATTATAAGAATATATGCGCACTTAGACCATTGAATAAATCTGTAGGTAAATGGGATACCTTAGTAAATTATTTAACCGCAACCAAATTAGACTGTACAACAAAAATGGAGCGAGCAAAACGAATCGCGAATGAAACACACACATTCAACAAACTTCTAGATTTGTTAACTGAAAAAACGTTAGTTATTACAAACCATTTCTATAAATAAAACGAGCTTTTAAGATAACAAAAACGCAACCAACAGATTTAACGCAAAAAAATCACAAGCTTTCGTTACAACAGCATTACCAAAGTGTTCCTATTGCAAAGGAAACAATATCTTGCGTCATTGCAACAATTTTTTAAAATTAACTGCTAAAAAAATACTTCATGAAGTTAAAACAAACTGTTTGCGTGAAGGTCACACTTTTAAAGACTGCAGACCTTCGCTCTGCAGAACTCACAGTTCAAAGTATACTTGATTTGTTGGTTATAAATTGGTTATAAACAACCCGTATAAATGTGTATACGGAAGGATCACCGCCTTCAACAGTGATTACCATCATTTGTATGAATCTCGGGCAATTGAAAGTTTTATTAGTTACCATTTAACCACAAATAACGGATAATACTGGAAAATCACATAAAAATCGGCCTTTATTGGATTAATGCTCGTAATCTAGTTTTGCTTTACAAGAACTTCTATACAAATTAAATCTTAAAACGAAACCAGTTAATTTAGCGATTAATGGAATAATTCAATCCGTTGCCAAAATCTAATATTGGGATAAGGTCATATACAATTATTTACATGAAATGTCGATTGTTTGATTATATTAGAAATAACTGACGACCTTCCATGTACTGCTATAAGAATACATAAGGTAGCGATCTCTAATTATATCACATTAGAAAATAACTTTTGGTACAAGCAGCAAAATTCGTATGCTCCTAGGAAGTATTTTGTAAAAATCTTTGCCCGCAACAGATGTTTTTTAATAATCACCTTCCTATACTGGAAAATACGCTCTTCGGCTGGTTTATTTCCGCTAACTTTAAATTGCATATTACGAAACTACACTAAAACATTTTAGTTTTTTTTAAAGTGGAAAACAGCCAAGATTATGTTGAATTATCGTTGCGTCTATTTGACGAAGAATTACAATGCGAATGGTATTCCTCGCAAACATGCAAATGTGAAATAAATGCTCGATTTTCAATTCTTCTTCCTTTAAAGGAAAACAAATCTGTGAGAATAGTCGAGAAAGTTAGCCTTGAAGTGAATATTCGTAGTTATGCGCAATTTACAGCCAAATAGGCTGCATTAGGCGATATAATATTAATTGATAAAACCCTCGAAACCAAAAATTGTTCATTTTGTCTTCCATGTTATTGTCAAACAAACTATCAATACCACCAGGACACGCGTTGCTGCTGACGGACAGGTTACAACCACTACAGAAGTTTTACTCAATAACTGCCTCAAGGTAGGTTCAACTATCTCAACGGATATTCTTGAAGTTTCAACTAGATTCAAAACTTTCCAATATGCCTTGACTGGGAATATAGAAAGAATGTACCGTCACAATCCTGCTTCACAAAACACGGCATGTCTAGTCAATATGACACTTTTACATATTTGTAAACGTTTTTCGACATTTTATAGTTTCATGTACCTAAATCATCTGTCAACATAAGAGGCAATAAATGAAAATTTTTCACACCTATCGTTGTTGTTTCATAAATTTTTATAAGTGTCGCAAATCGTTTGTCAACTGTAACAAGTCTAAGCCGATTATTGATGATAGATGACGTCACGTTTATATTTACCTAGCTATTTGCTCAACGCTTTTATGTAGGAAGCGGATGTTATTTTCAGCTAAAAAAAATGGATGATAATAAAATTTCTATTCGCAATTTAATCATGGAGCAAAAATGTACATTGTTTCGTAAATTTAGACAAAAATTTATTCAGGTTATGAAAGTTGAGAAATGGAAAGGCACACGGTTATTGGAATTTATAGCAAGGATTGGAAGTACTTAAGGGATACGACATGACAATATTGTCGTGAGTGAACTATTGCAGGTATACACACAATATAAGTTTGAGATTATAATATAATGAAATCCAACGTAAGTATGCCGTAGCGTAACTTTTAAAGCGCAATCCCACTAATAGTTCTATAGAAATTAATTTGCAAGTATTAAAACTTTTATTGACACTACCAGGACTTTAAATATGTTTTAATTCCGCCTATCTGACACAGTACTTTTACAAAATTGGTATTAGGTGTAGTACCAAACAAATATTGTATTGGAGTTTAAATTCCCACAACATTTTGTTTATTTACTTTTAGGATAAGAAAGATAAACAGCGTAAAGCAGAACCTGGCGAGGGGAAAATATATGCATGTGGCATGCAGGTAAAATAATATTTGAAATTTTGGGACACGATTCGCCCGTACAAGATGCAGTAAACCTTCTTAAATCTTCCGCCATAAATATTCCTGTAAATGCAATTAACATTCTGCAGCAAATAGTCGCAAGTTCTATACCACAGAAATAGAAGAAAATTACGTATTTAGTGAAAGAAATAGTCCCGGTGTTAATCATGAAAGTGAACACAATTTAATAGAAACACCAAGTATGGGCAACGGTAATTACAGTATTACTAAACGGACATTTCAATTTCATGACAGTTATCTACACTTCAGAAAAACGTAAATAATAGAAGAAATGAAACAAAAAGGATAAGATTAAGGTTGCCCGGAGATAAAAGTACAACTTGGATCTTGAAATATTAAAAATTGAAAGGAGCTTCAGTTGCCTCCCTCCAAATTTACAAAACAGTATTTTACATCAGTATTATCTGCGGTCTACTCGGGCAATATAATTATTTTATCGTCTGAATACAATTTCATTTGCAAAAGTTATGTAGAAAATTAATATGTAATTTATTTAGCAAACGACAACTCTCAAAATGACACTCTTGCTTGTGCCTCTAGTGGCATATTGACAGAAAAATAATTTAGCTTATCTATGTTCATAATTTAGTTATAAAAATTATTGTAACTTCTATTAAAGCAATAGGTGTCTTTATTTCCACCTATTAAAAGCTAATGACATCATGAATTTATAAAAAAAATACTTATTAGAACAACATCTCAATAATTGTGTTTGGAACACCAAGTAATATTTACGAGGAAATAATACCCATATGTCTGCTGAGATATGCATTAAGTGACCACTATTTCCAAGTAATTCTTTCCTAAGCACTAATTGTACGTATATTTAGTTAACTCGTTACAAAATTATTACATCTAAACCTCAAAGTGTTCGATGGAATCCCATAAAGCATCAATAGCCTGCAGTTCATAGTTTCTGTTATTCTGGGTCCACATTACGTAAATGAAATTATCATCATTTCTGTCTACAAATGCAGGTTCATTTACATTATAAGGTCCATCAATAATACCAACAATTCTAGGAACATTTGCTGACCTTAAAAAATATTGTGGAATAGCTTGGGCGCCTGTATTTGGCCAAGTAAGCTTTTCCCCCAATAAGTTTTCTATTAATAAAGTAAAAACTCGCTTGACTCAATGATGGATAGTTGCCTTTGAGCTCAAAACCTTGTCTACTAATACAGAACTTCTATTTTCAATGTAACGTCATTAACATTTTCAGGAACGTTTACTTTTCGCTTGAAACCTGGGCAATTTATTGCTGTTTGTATTTGTCTTTGTGTCGTGTCTACTACTATTATTTTAGGTCAATGGTAATTCTATTAGACTTACGGGTGCAGCTCAGCAGTGAAAACTATTGTAATTTATTGATAGCTACAGAATGCCGGAGTTAGGTGCAGAGGCACCGTCCCGTAGAAAAAGTCGTTGTTAGTGGAACCAACTCCTTTATATGGGTCCAGATTTATATGGCCGAATTAAAGAATTGAGACTTTAATTCTAAATCCAATATTAAGAGATCGCAAGGGTATTTATGCATAACAAGATATTATCGGACGCCACTGGATATACGGAACGCCGAATTCTGCAGAATTACCATGCTTGTTTAACTGAAACAAAAGAAGGTTATTTATAACTAAGGTTTCTATGTCTATGTTTTAATAAAAGGTGTTAGATCACTTATACTTATATAATGAATTATTTCTGTTCGCATACTACATGATGCTAGAAATGCAATTCGCTCAAATATGCTTGATAATAAAAATACAAGAATAGGATTAATATAATCTAACTTGAAATATCTTCTTGCCAATATAGTTAATTTAAAGTTTCGTTGATATCAATAATCTCATACATTTGTTAATAAATATTTAAATAGAACCAATTAGGTCTACATAAAGATACTCACAAAATTGATCTGTAGAAATTTAGCGATCAATATATTTTAGGTGGCGGGATTATTATTGTTTTAAGCTAGTAAATCTTGGATGTCTTTATGAAGAGACTGACAAATACTTTGCGAAGACCACAGTTGGACAGTGAAGTTATTTTAAGTTAATCACCTAACCAGGTTTTGCAAGATCGTACTTAGAAGCTCGAAGTACAATACAGCTCGACTACGGGCCATTGTAGAATATCGTGAATTTGCATGGGCCCATTTCAAGATTTTCGCTAAGAGAACAAGCGTTGTATTCCCATAAATTTGACCACCATAGTTACACAGAAGAATAGATGCACCTATCGAACATAAAAATAGATTTACCTATTGCGAGCTAATTAAATCGCGTTCATATAACCTTTTGTGAGAATTACTGTCATCCCAGCTGTTGGTTGGCCGTTTCAAGGCTTGTTCTTTCGCGTCAAATTTTTGCAGGGAAAGGAAATCACATATTGCCAGAACTTTATTTGTAAAAGAATGCTGTGACGTCACCCGGATCTATAAATTTTTGATATTTCCCATATATGTATATTTAGTTACACTGTAGAAGCTTGCAATAGCTTGATTATTCTAGCAAGTACTTAATGGAATATATAAAGTTAAATTATTGATACAACTTGGAATACTGGAAATTATTGTTTCATTGCATATGCTATTATTCGAACAGTTCTAAATATGCGATTAACATTCCGCGTGAAATGCATATATTCTGTAATAGCTAATGGATGTTAAATTTACAATTTGTCTAAACGTTCTTACAACGTTATTTCAATAATAGAGTAGTCAACTACGACTAAAGAGCAAAATAACCCGTCAAACAGCTATAGCAGTCAAAATAAGTTAACAACCAAATGAGGATAAAAGCATTTTTATAATGCAATTAACTTTGCTATGTTCGTATGTTAATATGATTAATTGAAATGGTAGATCTTTCTATTTAATTAGGTTCGAAAGAACAAAATACTGAAATTAAACTGAGAAATACGTAAGATAGAGGGTAAGAGTCCTCCTCAGAATGTGTTGTCTTTCATTTGAACCATAACAAGTGGTGAAGCTACAGGCTGTTGGACGGTTCCGCTGCATTTAGGTGTATCATATCAGCAACTTCAACGTTCACCGGAGTCTGAAGATCTGGAGACATGGATATCTCGCTTTGATTGTTCGAGCACCAGTGCTTATCTCGTGCTCTATTAATGAAGTACGCCTTAAAAATTATCAAGCAGTTTATCAATTAAAAGTGTTCGCATTAGATCTGATTGTGTAGGAGTTGACACTAACTTATCTTTCATGCCGAATATAACAAGTGAAGATATCGGATGAATTAAGCGTAGTTCAGCACCCTATGCAAAAGTACATTTATTGTGACGCAAGTTAGGAACATCTCCGAATGCCAAAGAAAATCATTTCTCAATATGACCGGATAATTTATTGCAACAATCACTAATGTATCGATGACCTTGCGCAACTTCCCTATAGCGAACGGCAATGGCAACATACTCACGACGTTAAAATCTCTATTATTGACTATCGTACAATGAGGAAACAGAGGTTTATGCATTAGGAAATTAAATCTGTTTAAACTTCGTAAACTAGTACCACCTAAAATTTTACGGGAAGAACATAAGTCACGTAAACCTTTCAATGGTTCTCTAAGAATTGACATGCGTAGGTAAAGTCGTTCGTCGTTGTTTAAACTGAATAAAATAAAATCTAAGCGGATGCTTGAAGAATCAGTTAGTTCAATATATCGTAGTTCCAAGATTAAAGAAGTGGTACGATCTAGGACTCGGCCGTTCAACTCTCACTTTAGCTTTTTCCTCCAGAAGCTGCCGGAGAGCTTATTGGCCACACGGTGCGTTTTACATCGAAACAGCTACAGTCATAGCGATGAAGACGCCGAGGTCTCTTGCAGTCAGGGGACATATGAGTTAAAGTTTGACAATAAGTAGGTCAGCCAATTTTTAGTTTATACAAAAATAGATAAATTATTCACACATATATGCATTTCGATGATTAAAAAGTGTTTTAAAAATTCTATTAACGTGTTTAAAAGAATGAATAATTGTCCGCTAAATCAAGGATAGAAAACGTTACCAATATAGGGACTAGATGCGTTACGTGTCAGGCTCATTGTTTTAAAAATATAACCATATATATATATATATATATATATATATATATATATATATAT
>JAHWXV010577960.1:0-17536 GCA_024586415.1 Phrixothrix hirtus | reverse complement strand
GGTTTCCACGGGATTTCCGGAATGAAGGAACAACCTAATTTCTACATGGCATATGTTGCACTCGTTCTGGGTTATGCTTTTGACCAAGAATCTAGCGTGATAGAATATTAATACTTAACGCTACGATACTACTGTTAACCTAATTTTGTAGCACCAAAGGTTAAGATGTGTCTGTCGGACACAATACGTTATTCACTGCGGAATACTGGAGCATTCATAAATGTAAATAAAGAAAGTTGCATAAGAATAATAAAAATCTGTATTCACTAATAAATACAAAATATATGAGCAAGGAAATGTAAAATAACTAAAAAGTATAAAAAATTTTCCTAGATATACATTTTTAAATTTTATTTTGTTACACGACACTTCAAATGGAATGTTTGTACAGACATTTATTTTACACACACAGAAAATTTGTTTGTGTTTCTGGATGTCTTTACTTCTCGAAAGATCAACTACGAAAGTGGGAATAAAGAGTTAACTGCGGCAAAATCGAATAAAAGCCGATATTATAAGGCCAGTGTCCGTCAGACACACCTTAACCGGATGAAGTGGAAATAACTTTAAATAAAGATGTATAGAAAATTGTAAATCATAAAAATAATTGTTATACGTTAATATTTTCTCTGTCAATAAGTCTACATTGTCGTAAAGGGAATTACCTGTAGAGTATATAATCTTGGAGTTATTATGGAAAAAAGTTTCAAATGTGTCTTGCCTGTTGATTTGTAATTGTGAATTAATTATATAATTACACCTACCATGTTTAATTAAAAGTACTTAAGTAATTTTAATAATCGAATACTGAATAATTAGCACTTTGGGGAGTTTCCTCATTGTGAGATATCTGCGCTACGAAGTCACGTTGTACTCTTTCATACCAGTGTAAAAAATCGGACGAGTTCATTACGACATGTTTTCCACAGGTTCATTCCTCTCCTGATACTTTAGGTTGTATGAATTTGGTCACGTACGAGATACATACTACGGCGAGGCCTATTAAATAAAGCTTTTACCCGATGTCGCCTGCGTTGCAAATTCACATACATAAAGAGCTAGAGGACATGTCGCACCTGGGTGTTGAACCATCATCAAGTCCATGGTCTTCACCTACTGTCTTAGTGCGTAAGAAGGATAATACTTTCCCATTCTTTATTGACTTTTGGAAAATAAATGCTGTTACCAAGAAAGGTGCGTATCTACCGCTGTACGTCACCCAAATTAAAATAGATTGAGAGGTGCGACGTGTTTAACTAGTACCGGCAGTAGAGTTGCTTATTGGAAAATTCCATGATGGACTTTTCTAAGCAAATCACTGCTTTTACAGTGTACGGACAAGGTCTCTTTTAGTTTGCTAGGATGCTATATCTAAAGTTACGTATTATTATATAGAAAGATTTTTAGTTATTTAATTTGAAAGTTGTTAGACTGTTAAGACTTTAATTTCATTGATGTACTTTAGATACTAAAAATTACATTTTTTACGAGCTCAAAATACTAATTGTTTGACGAGACATGTTTTAATTTAATGTTTTTTCCCTATATTAGATAAATAAATGGGTGAGATTGATACGTCTTCATTAACTCCGTGCAACCTAATTAAGTTAGAAAATCGAATGATTTTCAATCAAATGAAATTACAAAGTTACATGCTATCAACTAACTGAAATCAATATAAATTTTATCAAGAAATCACAAATAAATTATGACGAGAAATTCTGTCAATAAATCAAGAAGAACTAAGTCGAATCAAAATAAACCAAACCAATTAAATGAAGAAATAGAGGATATTACCTTTACACCTTTTAGAGTCTATACAGTTTAGCCAAACCTAAATGCTTTTCAACCACGAATAGGAATTTCTAGCTAAACACCACATTTACCACAATTTTGACACCTTGTCCTAGAATAAACCGAATTTTTACATTTTGCACCTGAAAAATTTCCCATTCTTTAAAGTTAAGGGCAAACAGCGAATCACTGTATTAGCGAAGCTGGCTATAACTGAGTAGTAGTCTTACCTTTAAGGACAAATGAAGCATCGTTTTAAAACGTTTTTACATAATAGTTTGTACTTAAAGTTATGACTTGTGAAGCTTGGAGCAAACTTTTATTATTCACGGAATAATTTAAGATATAATTCACCGATTTGAAAAGGCATTTTTCCATGAATTGCGAACATTTTGAGAGTCATGGGACACCAATACGCCCTACGCTAACAACTAATTTTCGGGATATCCCCTATTACTCTTAATAATGGATTGAGTTTGGTCACGTAGATATTTTAAATATGCTGAATATAATACTACCTTTAAGAATTAGAAGATGAGCGCATGCCTCTTAAATCAAAGGAGTCTATCAACCGTTCAATACCTTAAACTAAGACCTACTCGCAAAACAAAACAGATACCCGTTACCTAATTTTTGAGTGACACCTTCCCGAAGGTGCTGGATTTCTACGCGTTTTTAACTGGCAAATTTATTATTACACCTAACAGTGCAAATAAATGGACAATTATAGTAAGTCACTCAACCTTATTTAGGTTGACAAGTTGAATAATTCTAGCTCGAGTAATATTTGTCTATGCTGATGACCGCCATGAAAATTAGAGAAAAATTAGTATTTCGTCAATATTAGGTAATTAGATACTTGAAATCGTTTTTCATACGTTGCAATACAACTTGCAAATTTCAACATCTTAATTTAGTGCCATGGATGAGCTGCTAATTAATTTAATTAATTTACGGATCCCGCCGGTAGTTATATTAATAAGTAGCGTTCAGTGTCGTATCATGCACTAATTGTTTGGTTTTCAAGATTTCTTAATTGAGTCATCTTTTATGAACTGCATTTAGCAAATATAAAGCAATTTATAAAAATTCCGGTTTATTGGATGATTATTTCCCCAACTACAAAAAAATACGCAAGTTATTCTTATTGTGATAAAAAAAAATGCACTAAATCACGTACGGAAATGTAAAAGCTGATTTGAGGTCAAATATAATAATAAATAAAATATTGATTCATCTTAACACAGCGAGATAAAAATAATTTAGGCTGCATCAGCCCAAATCCAAACAGGCGATAAGTGCACCTTATACCTAGTGGCAAAAAAGTCTAAAATATTGCAAATAACTCGAAAATGGTTTTATTAATTTTCACGAATATTTGTTGGTCGATATAGTAACAGATTCTAAATCTAGGGCAAGAACTTTGGTTCACGTAGTTATACAGGTTAAGTAACAAATATGGTCAACTTTTCATTTTTAAATGGAACACCTTGTATATTTTTATGGATGTTGATAGATCTCTTTAGGTCAAATTCAACGATATACGGTTTATTATATCTATCTGTCGAAATTACAGATTTATTGCAAATTATTGTTTTTATTTAAAAATTTGCATGTCCATGGTAATCTAGTGACATTAGAAAAGCAAACCAGATTATTTTAAGAACGTTAGTTGTACCAGTAATTCTTCTTGAAAGCATTTTTAAAAAGTTTTGAGGATAAAATGGTAGCTTTAAGCGAAAAAGAAAAAATTCAGATTTTGATGAAGGTCGTATATGATGACCGTAAGAGAACGCAAGAAGGTATGCAATTTATTCAACCAGTTTTATCCAAATCAATCTAGAATAACTCAGTCTTGCGTAAGTAAGGTGGTGAAAAAGTTTAACCAAACTGGTAATGTTAAAGACCGTCCAAAATATGGACGACTAAAGATAGCAACTGGCGGTGATAAAGCCCTAGATATTTTAATTGACCTGCTAGAAAATATCCAACAATCGTCTAAACAGTTAGCGTCAAAGCACCATATCTGCCATTAGTCAGTGAAACATTTATTTGAAAGTGAGAAAATTCGTCCTTATAATGTCCATTTAGTACAGGAACTTTCCGAAGACGACTTCGATCGAAGATCAGAATTTTGCGAACGTCTTATGGAGACATGTAATGTTAATTCTGATTTTGCCAACAATATCCTGTTTACAGACGAAACAACTTTTACGTTACATGGTTTTGTGAACAGACATAATTGTAGGTATTGGTCTGCAGTTAATCCACGATGGATGGAAGAAGCTCACACTCAAAGGCCGCAAAAGGTGAATGTTTGGGCAGGCATTATTGGCCAGAATGTGATTGGTCCTTTTTTTTTAGATGGAAATCTTACATCAGAAATTTATTTAGATTCACCTGAGCAATATGTTTTACCTAACTTGGAAGCTCTTTATACTGACAAAGGAAGTGTCTGGTTTCAACAAGATGGTGCTCCAACACATTTCGATTACTAGGTTCGACAATATTTAAACCAAATATTGCCGAATCAATGGATAGGTCGTAGGGGTGAGATTGAGAGATTGAGTCACCTTACCTGACCGCTTAGATGCTTTTATGGGGCCATATAAAAAATAATGTGTCTAAGAATAAACCGATGAATACTTAAGATCTAATAGATCGTATTACAACTGAAATTTAGATAATTCACCCAGATATCATCAGAAATGTGATCCAAAGATTCCGCAACAGGCTTTCTCATTGTTTAGCCAACAATGGCAGACATTTTGAACATGTCTTGAAAAATTAATGTTTATCTTATTGTTCTTGTTATGCTATGTTTTTTTAAAATGTTACTTACGTGGTAAGTCGATTAAACTAAATTTTTAAATAAAAACGATAAATAAATAAACGATAAATCGGTAATTTCAACAGAGAGACCTAATAAAGCGTATATCGTTGAACTTGTTCTAAAGATATCTATCAATATCCATAAAAATATACAAGGTGTTCCATTTAAAAATAGAAATTTGATCATACTTGTTGCTTACCCTGTATAACTACGTGAACGAAAATTCTTGCCCTAGATTTAAAATGTTTTATTGAGCAGCAAATATGCGTAAAAATTAATAAAAAATTTTTGACTTATTTGCAATTTTCCAGACTTTTTTGCCACCCGGTGGAAATTACTACTTACTTAGTTTTAAAATTATATAGTCGAAAAATTGTGTAAAGTAAATTTATTTATAGATAATGTAGCATAATAAACAATGACGTATTATGCGTCACCCGGTATACTTTCGTGTTGAGTGGTCCCCTAAAGCAGATTAAAAGCTTTAATGAATCATCATTTCTTAACTTCTCCTATATGTTCAAGAATGTATAGTTATGTATTTAATATGGACGTGTAGAGGCATTAACCGATACATTGCGGTTTAAGGATAAACGTTAGAATAAACAAATGTACACCTAGATGTTGAATAAAAAGTAGTTGTCGCTTGTGTAAATTAAAAAATTAAGGTACACAATTAAATAACTTGACAGTTTTCTTACAATAACATAAATAGATTTTCACTGAACAATAGAACTTAAATAAATCTAGTTCTTACTCCACAAAAAGTGTACTGGTACATTATAAAATTTTATGAAATAGGAATGTAGTATTCAATGAAACAAAAAATAGCAAGAATATCACTACAAATAGATGGAGTTGAAGCTATTTAATTTACTTAATAGCTTTTTACAGGACGAAAGGTATAAGGACATTACAATATAGCTAATGTACACTATGTACATCTCGAGCCAATTCCTATGATATTCGCAGCAGTGATCTTGTTTTTACTTAATTTATAACTGAAATTGTTTGAATCCTATGTAATTAACTTAGTTTCGGATATTTGTTACTTCGTTCGGGTTCTTCAATTTATTAGCTAATTAGAATTTGACAAATATTATTCCTCTTTATTATGTAATGTAGTAATAGAATCGAATTTATTACAGAAATATTTTGCTTATTCTAAATTATTCCGTAGACATTCCAAAATAGTCATTTTTAAGAATGACTTGTGTGATTGATTTTTATTACAGTGCTTCAGAATGTGACAACTGCCTACTTTTGGAACTGAAATTTGACCAATGTTACCAATGCCGACTCTGATTGGTGTATAGTTAGCATATTTGCTTATATACCCAATGGAAGTGGGTTCGATCCCAATCGAGGTCACTAAATTTTTAAACTAAAAAAATCGAATAAGGAAGAAAATGTAGGTCCCATGTGAATGTGATGTTTGGCGCATTAAAAATCCCCACTAACAATTGAACTACTCCAGATTCGGTAAAAATTCTGATAGGCATGGAGAAATGACTACAAAACTGTTCTAGTACAAGAGCGACAAGGGAATTTCTGCATCATGAAGCCTCAGTCACAAAACAAACAAATAAACAAATAATGTTACCGATTCATGGATTTAACCTAATCTTAGCCGTGCACATAACATTGTACAATGTAACTTTCATGGCATTAAAATACCCTCGGTGTGCCGAAATTTGACACTTGCTACATACAATTCAAAAATTTCAGAACTACTATATCAAAAAATCAAATTAATGCTTTAATAATTTGATTTGCTCCTTATATGTCAATACACCTTTTTAAAAACTAGTATATTATTTTAGATTCATATAATTTTTATTTCTTTCATTTGCCCAAATGAAAAATCTGTCTTCTCACTTTGAAAGCACGTATTTCAAAAACTATACAACCGAGTTTGATTAAATTAATTGCATTTAAATGACAATTTATTTTTACATAAATGTATACAATTTCAAAATTTCCTAAAAAGCGTTTATTTATTAGAGCAAAATATGTATTTTAAGAATATATTGATTAAACAATTCGTTAAAATATTAAGCCGGGAAAAATCATACGTATTTAAGAATTTGAACTTTATTCTATAGTATAATCTGGTTTTCCCGTTACCTATGTGATAATGATGACTCAGTAATGAAAAAATGTGCCTACTGTAGTTTCCCTATCTGAAGAGATACCTAGAAGGGTCATAAGCCTTCTTATAAAAGAAAAAATACAAACATGCATTAAAAACCGATCATCCAAAGCAGTAATTGTAAGAGCTAGATGAATTAAAATATTTCTTAGTAAGCAATAAATTGCGAAAGCCAGCAGATGATGGTGACGTCCGGGAGGTTACCATAAACGTACATTAATGATTTATATAAAGCGGCATAGGGTATATGATACCTATGTTTTTTATTTAAGTAAGCAATATACTTAACAAGGAAAGCAGACAAATTAAAACCAAAGATAATTAACATCTACTGTGTAGAGGTTAGTTATAGCGTTAAGTTCGCGAAAAAAGTTGTTTAATATAAATGCTCTGAAAATTTTAACTGACAATATTTAAAAAATTTTTATTAGTAAAAATTTTTATGAAAGCAATTAAAATTTAAGTCCTATGATCGTGTACATATAGATGTGGAAGCAATTAATAAAGCACCAAATCTATGAAATATTATATCTCCATAATTAACAACGGTGTCGGTCTATCATTACATAGAATATCTTGTACTTAACTTTGACCAATTTATTCCAGATATACTTTTAGTTCTTCGTCATCATTAATGAATGGTTCATCTTTCTCATTATAATCACTGGCATGAATCTAAAATAATTGGTAACACTTCTATGGCAATGTCTATTAAACATCTTTTTCCCTTGTACATTCATTCTACTTTCTTAGAATTCTAAATGCAATTGCCCAAACTCCCTTGCATAGTTGGTTTATTAAGCTCTAAAACATCCTTTACTTCAAAATCGGAGTTTAATTTAGCTGTCTTAATTTTAATGATTTAGTACCTGCAATCGTCCTTTCGCAAGATACTTAGGCCGCTCCGAAGTTCCTACCGGGTTTTATAACGCGAGCAGCCGGCTCTGTTGAATACCGCTGTGGGTATCAAGAAGAGGCCTAGTCAACGAATTTGCCATCAATTCGAGATCGCCCTTACTGTTAGCTACAAGGACCGCCACCTTCGGCACCTGTTTCCTCCAGCATGACATAGGAAACATCCTGGCTTACAACGGATCGACCTTGTCAACATAACTCTGAATAAGTTGTTTCAGGCTCCGGTTGGGGACAGGGCGCTGGTCCAGTTCAGAGGCATGGTGACAACGGTTAATACTGTTGAAAGTCGCGCTTGCCGGAAGGGCTCCTGTAATTTTTCGACGGATCTGCGATGCTCATGAAGGAATCGATTGGGTCGGCCTTATAGGTTGGGTACGCGGAGTCGCAACGTGCTGAAGCCAATTACTTCTTCTGCGGGGAATCTTTTTCTGTACGGTACTGAGTTTGTGACATTGAAGATTCAGTGAGGTACTGCGCCAAGAATACTTACTGCTTTATTAGGGATTAAAGATATCACAAATTTGAACGAATTCTATGTAATTCCGCTTATTAATTGTGAGGTGGAAACGGTTGACTGTTTTCCCCAATTGAACAGTTCATAAGTACCAATATGCAATACAATGACACATTGCCCTTCCTTAGGAAGACGTTCATTTCTTGAATTCTTCCCCTATATGATTGAAGTTGATAATATTCTCCGCTTTAAGATATTTTTGAAAATAATATACACTTTGACATGAAATAAAATTATTAAAATGCATAGGTACTAAATGTAATTCATTACTTTTCTTTATCAAGCAATAAGCATACAGCAGTTTAAAAATGTATCGGGTAATAGATGTTTAAATTGTTTATAGTGCGCTTTATAACCAATATTCCAGATTTACCCTTTATGTCTCATCAACATTACGTGTAACTAAAATATATAAACAATATACAACTACACATATGTGCATATGAGCACTAACATAACAAAATAAAATGAAACATAATTTTATTCATGAAATGTTTAAAATTTTCAAGACATCGAATGTCAAATAAACTATTTCATAAGTTAAAAACTTGAAAATTTTTTGAAATGTCTAAAAATTTAATAAACCTGCGACATTACAAATTATAACTTAATTTGATTCAGATACTTGCAAAATTTTTAAAGTGTTATGGAAATACATGTAGGTATTTATAACCATAATAATGCTAGGAGTTGTTGTATATATTGTACACAAGTAGTTGTCGCTCGCCGATAGCAGTGACCTCGACTGAGGTCTGCGCGTCTGTATCTTACATTATCCACAAATTTTCTTACAATAACAAAGAAACCAGATGAAAATTGAGTAAAGCAATGAAACAACTATTGATTAGTTATTTAACTGCATCAATAAAATTTAAACATTTAATTTGGTGCCTCAAGAAGGATATGCTATGACTTTACCTTTATGTTATGAAAATATAAACGAAGAAACCAATTAGAACATTGTATATGTCATTTCCTTGTACAGGATCGAGCTCCATAATCCCATAGTTTCCCGCAACTTGATGATGTGGCAATTTATTCTTTATAAGTAAGCATCACGTGAAACTTTGCTTATATAGTGTTTTTTAAAGCACTCAACAAGATCTCTAAAATGAACCTTCTAAGGGTAATAACGTCAATAACTTGGAACTCATAGGGTGCCACAGCTGGCTAAGAAAAAGACGTGGGGCAAAGATGCCTAGTAAATTAGAATAATAGGTAGCCATACGAAACTTTAGGATGGAGACCAGAGTTTGAAATCACTCGAGATATTAGCGTGATCGGTATTTGCAAATAAACATCACTCAAAACCATCATTAATAAATAAAATAGATAAATATAACTTAACTTGGCGACTAGTTTACTGAAAAAAACTTAAATCTTACATATAAAGGTAAATTATAACAATTATAGAAAGATATGGTTGCTGAACAAATTCTTTCCTAAATCACGATATCTCTAGAGTTCTTGTCGGCACTTACATATAAAAATACCTATTCCTAACTGCTTAGGGAATAATATGAATCGTATATGGTACTTAACTGGATAATCATAGCCGAATTTTCATTAAACTCCCCTTTGATAATTCAAATTGTTCGACAAGAAGGTGAAGTAAAGAAAATTAACTTACAATTAGGTACGGTAGCTCATAAAACCATCCCGTCAACCTGGATTCCTTATGGTACCAATAGGGTATACGGAGGTTTGCAAACAAGCGCAACCTTCTGTTGCTATAATACTTCACCCATATGATCCTTCACTGCGGGATAGTTAATCAAGTACTGATTTAGAATTTAAGGAAAAAGCGACAAAGGAAGGGCTGTTTAATTTACAAATCAATTCCCATCGTGGAAGCTATGCTGATAACTATAATTGCACTTCTACTTAGATTTTGTACATGTTGTTACTACTGAAGAATTGCGACTTCCTTTGCCTCAATTTTAATTGAAAATCGTGGTGAAGACTTATCACTGCCTGTCTACCATGAAACAAGGACGGTAATATTGATAATTGCTTTTAGTTTATCATTAATCAATAGCTGAACGCGTTTCGCTTAACTTGAAGTGTTAAAGTCCGGGGGTTTTACTTGTGTGATATCGTATCTTTAAAACTGCACATTCCATTTGAACTAATTAAAACGCTCTATTTCAAATGGAGCGGCTTTTTTATCAACATAAAAAAGGATTGTTTTGAAATATTTCTATAATTCTTAATTCTACAAGAGATAAATGCCCGACAGTTTTTAGTGTTAATTTAATTCAAATTATAATATATTATTTATAAATGACATAATATGACAAATATAGAGCGTCTTCAAATAATTAATATCATATAGTCGAATTTATGCGCACCCTTTCAAGGTAAGAATGAAATCATACGTTTACCTGGTTAAGAAGTTTTGATTTACTTAAAGAGTTTAATGATCGGAAAACACAGATTTTATGTAGCATTAATCAGTATCTAAAGAATTCGTATTTATTAAAGCTTGCTAAAGTCAGAGCCATTGATGATAGTCAATTAGCCTTATAAGTATTATGCGAATCATTAGTGTTTAATTGAGTATGACAGTAATAGCAATCCTATTCCTTAGCATGCAATCTGGTAAATATTACTAGTTAATCATTTCGCTTTAAGAAAATGTATTGAAAAGAAAATAATAAGTAATTAATAAGATTTATGTTTGGCTGAGTAAAAAGTTGAAACAGGATAATTAAGCAATCTCTTAGAGTAATTGCTATTTATCTATTAATGAACTAAAGATAATTTAATAAAATATTTAGTGATAAACGAAGAGAGCAGACTCTTCAATGCACAAAACTTTTAAATACTTGCCTAACTTGTATTACTTAGTTATGCTGTAGCTTTATAGTCTTTTAAGTCTAATAAGTTCAATCTAGACTCTTGAATTTAAAATAGCCTTAAATGCCGTATTTTGTATTTCCTTGAAGGTTTTAGAGCCAAATAAATCAGTTGCTCATCTGCTCTTTTAATTATTTGCACATAATTTACTATTACGCAGTTCTGAAAACTTTACTTAGCCTATTATCATTCAGATTGACAGTTAAATTGTAATTTTTATATAAATATAAAGAAACATATAAGGATGCAGTAGCTATCATTGTTATTATTAAACTGTCAAATAGGTTCATCAAAAATATTTATTTTTACTATGACTGTGTCAATAAATATGGGTAGCGACATACATAATGTTCTTGGGTAAGATTTGCATCAGTTATGTGACTCATAATTTCCGTTTGGACTGCCATTATCGCATGTTTGTTTAATGTCAAAATTGGTTAGCAGAATATTAACTACATATACAAATTCATAATATAATATGTTAAATGAAACTAAGAGGCCTGTGTTCACTTCAATATAAGACATCTTATCAAGCACTTCCAGTAGCATATTTAGTTTCCTTAAGAAAGATAGTTACTAATACGGTATTTACAACTAAACTTACAACGAAGGAATTTTATTCAGCTAGATATTTTCCATCTATTGGTGGACTTCTGGTAGTCCATGTAGACCGATTGCAAATATGTAATAATAATTACCGTGTTCAAATTGATGTTGCAAAGCTTTTACCTTAGTTAACCTTTTGATGTAAACGTCGTTAATAAATGCTCCTTTAATATCGTCAATTTTTGGTAAATTAAGATTATTTATTGTTACGTTTAAGTTATGCGGCATCAATAGAATGCTTTTATCGTGAATAAACGTAAATTTACTGTACTTATTCGTAGTTTCAGTTTAATAACTAAAGGAGTACGAATGTGAATATTTTATACATAAAACGTTTAGCTAATATTCAATAATCACTCTTTCCTCGCCTATATGGGGGTAGCTTTGGACTTCTATTATTTATATATTATATCTTCCCTATCCTATTCTGGAACGAATTTCGATTCCTAAGTTGGTTTAATAGTCTTTTATTGCGGTTTGTTGCACTAGGTATTAAATTAATTTCTGTATAGTAATCATTATTTGTAGAATTTCTATTTTAAGGATTGATATAATTTTAAGTACACATTATATCTAACATGTGTATAGATAGAACCATCTTCAATTTCTTTTTCAATTAATAGTCGCTTGATTTTATACTAAAAGATTTGTTTACGGGTATTTTAAGGGCTTCCAATAATGATATTTAAATTTGGTGTGGAATGTTTTGTTTAATAAATTTTTGTGATCCTATTACCGTCCAGTATCACCTTGTATTCGTGCAGATATAGTTGGAAACAATTTTTCATTTCAGCCATGCCAAAAATAAAATCTACGGCCCTGTTTTATATTGAAGATAAGAATCGTCTAAATTTTATAGTGTTTTTTCCAAGATTGTTTACTGTTTCATCGCCGTGCTGTTAGTAGAAAATTTGGAATGAAAATTCTCTCTTTGTGATAGAACCCTTTCGAAGAGACAAGCCTTTCTCATTTCTAAACCAAGAAGTTATCGTTTGAAAAAATGTACATCGATTGGAAAGAATTAGTTCTGATCTCCTATTTTACCGCCGCCATTAAAGCAGCTATTTAAATTAAATGAAAATGCTGGACATTCCGGTTTACGAAACTGGGTGAATCTTTCGTCATTAAATAATAAATAAAATTCAAAAACGGCTAAAGGTACAATAGATATACGAGGACGTTTTAAAACTTGGCGAAATGAAGCAGAGATGGTAGAATTAGTTCGAATAAAATATTCGCAGTAGTTGACAACAACCATTATGCACACAAATGTCAAATGCAATATTGTTCTGTGAAATAGTAGCAGCTTCGCGTCGATTTGAATAAAGCTAGTTGTGCAAGTGTTGCAAAATGGATAAAATTGAAACACGGCTTCTATCAAATATTTTGTAAAAAAAGGTTGAAAGGAAACATAAATTCATAAAGATATGCAGGATACTTTACAGCTTTGCATAAGTGGGCGACGGAATTTAAACATGGCCGTGACAGCAGAAAAAATGGCTCGAGCAGTGGGCTAAAAACTGCCACAGCGCCTGAAAATGTCCACAATAAGGTTATGCAAGATTATCGATTGAAGGTCTCCCAAATTCCTAAGGATATAGATTAAAGAAAATTTCATATCCTGACTGTGGAATTAGGAATGAAAAAGCTTTTCTCGGGATGGGTACCGCGCATATTGACAATGCGAGAGACAATGCAAAGAATGAGAATTTTTAAGAGAGTTTAGACCGTTACAATTCAAATAAAAAAACGATTTCATTCGACGATTTGTTACAACAGATGAAACTTGGGTCCATTTTTATACCCCCGTGACCAAGCAACAATCAAAACAATACAGACATAGGGGTTCTATACCACCAGAGAAGGCAATGTCTGTGAAATCAGTTGGAAAAGCTATGGCGTCAGTCTTTTGGGATGCCAAGGAAATATTGCTAATTTACTAGCTTCCCAAGGGCCAAACAATAAACGGTGAATATTACACTGAACTTCTATACCAATTAGATAAAAACTTCACGAAAAAGACCTATCTTGTGTAAGAAAAAGTCATTTTCCATCAGGACAATGTGCATCCGCATACAAATCTAGTAACAATGGAAAGGTTAAATTAACTGAAGTACGATCTGTTGCACCACCCACCTTATTCGTCTGATTTGGCACCGTCTAAATTCCGCCTATTTCCATGACTATAAATTTTCCTCGGGGGATAAAGATTTTCCACGGACAAAGAAGTAAAAGCAGCAGTCTACAACTATTTTGGAGCACTTGAAGAATCGCCCTTTCGTGATGGCATAATGGGTTTTGAACATCGTCGGATGAAGCATATTCAACTTAAAGGATATTACGTAGAAAACAATAAATAGTTCAAAAATAAATTTTCTCATTTTCCCTTTCAAGTTTTTAAAGCACCCTCATATGCGCACAATTATTGGTTTCAAAGGTAGATTCTCGTTTTGAAACGAGAATTGGATTCACTAGACACTAGACACTAGACACCCTTTCTGGAATAATTTTGTATCACTAAAGACTCATGCATTACCATCCGGTACGATGATTACATAAAGGGGCCGTGGATAACTTAATTATTTTTCAGATAACTTCTATTGTTAAAAGTTTCATTTTAATTTTAATACACAATTTTGAGAAGTTTTTTTTAGTAAAACATTAGTGCTAATAAATTCACTAAAATACATATAATAAATTTAGTATACATTTTTGTATATACGATATTTCTGTCTAAATTAAATGTTTTCCATCCCTATGAATATCTTTTCCGAAAACCTAATAGGACCAATAAGGTAACGTTTACGATTCATAATGTAGGTCGCTACGAAGAATAATACAAATAGCATAACGCACTAAACAACCCTCTATTAAGATCAGCTTTGTGGATCTCGAAGTGATCCGATCTAAGGCCTCTTTCAGTTGATTTACAATTTCGGTGCTCGGATCGCCAACTGCTCGCTGTTGTTGTTTTGCTGTGGCTACGTTTGATTGTGTTTGAATTTAGAACTCCGTGCGTGTCATGTTTACTTCTGCTATCACTGCCTATTTCTCCAATGGTTAGATATTTACAAAGGATTTCGCCAAGATCTGCAGTAGTTCAAACAGCATTACCCTACGGAATATAAAAACTTAAAGATGGGAGATAATTTTCACCCCATACTGCATATTCTATTTATGCTTGAAGCAAAAGTTATCCATGTAATTTTTGTTTGATAGATGTTCTCAATACCTAATTTCGCTGAATTGTACTTAACTGTACAAAATGTTTGACATCATTGCAAAGATTACGGATAGAAATAGCATACACTACAAAACATATCTAATACTATTATTAATTCCATTTCTAATCAGTTTTTTCTGTTTCAGGTATGGATGCTACCTAGATATATGTGTCTGTGAAACAAATAAGTGAGTTAGCCTATATTACATTAACTAATTTAGAATAGTTTCCAACAAATGGGAATTTTCGGGAAACCATTGGGGTAGTGTTTTACTCAAAAGTATTTAATCCAAATTGTTTGTGGAATAAAATGTAACTAAATACCGTACCTAATACTAGAAACCTAATGCACTATATGATGTTCTCAGAATTCACTGTTGGCTGAAAAGGACAGCTTGTGAAGGTAGTTTTGTGTAGCCGTGTACTCAATATACACGCTTAATATGAAATATTACTAAGTTTGTATTTAGGGTAATGTTCTATTAGTCTATTGTTCTAATAGGAAATCTTTAATATCGTAAGCAAATTCGAAATTAATAACGCTCACAAACCTTTTGGAATTCTTGATTTTGAGTTCCAAGAATCTGCAACTTGAACTATCAGCACTAAACTGTAGAATTCCTTCGCGGTTTATTTTTTCTTTGTTCAAATAAGAAAGAATGAATTTATTTAGTTCATAACGTCTTTAGTACAGTTATTTTCCTAGCCAGCGAAATAGGGTTGCGTAATTCGTCCCTTTGTGATTTAGTAAAGCCATCCTTTTCAAACAGCGAAAAGGAGAAGGGAAACCTGAAATAGTCCTTACATTTAGTAGCAAAAAATAAAGTATAGAGCAACTATATTTCAATTCATCCCAGCAACGAAAATTGAAGGTTTACCACTTGTTGGGTAAATTAGGCTTTCAGTTCCGGGAAGACAAAAGAATGTCGCCCGTTTATTGTTCGTTACCATAACTGATGTGTATAATTTATTCATGAAACTTCAAGATACAACAGAAAGCGATGAATGCCGAGGAAATTAGGGTAATATTCTAATTAAGTTTAAATCTCAGATATCGTGAATGTGGGACTAATATTCTACATCAGATTTATGCAAAATAATAATTGATGGACATTTTTGTGTTGACTCGAAGACTTTTAGAGGAAATATTTAATAAAGTATATGTGGTTGCCGACTTCGGTTGTTCCTTCAGTATTAAATTATAGTGCTGCATTTTGTACATAACGTTGTTAAAACTTTTAAAATTATTAATTTATTTATTTTTGAGTCAATTCACCTTTATAGTTCCTAGAAGTTTTGCTACTTACTTCAGAAAAGTTACCTTATACTAATTAGACTTGTGCTAATTAAGTTCCTTACTAAAACATTCAGTAATGAACTACCTGTAAGCGTAAACTGCACTTTCATATTAGCAATTTACACAAACATTGGATAAATATAGTTGGCTGTGAAACTAATTATGAAGTTGAGATACAGCCACTTCAAAGATTACTCATGTGTAAAGAAAGCAGCATCGCCTAGCTAATGACCATTTTTTAGAGTCAACAGTTAGTGTTATTTGATGTTTTCTGATTTCTAGGTTAATAGGTACCTATTTTGTGGCTGACACAAAGCTATTAATCTTTTATTTAAAATATTGATGCAACAGCTTTTATAACATATTAAAAGTACAAATACCTTAATTATTTTAGTGGCTCAGTTGAGACATGTTAACTGAAATGTTATTCGATAATTTACAGCTTTAAATAGTTAAAAGAATTGCAGTAACGTACTCTGCACAATCAAATTTCAAACTAACCTTAATAAAACAACATAACATCAACTGATTCGTGGGATGAATAAATTAGAATTTGTTCCGTAATTTAAATCGTCAAAAAATTGGAAAAACCATACATTGGCTAAAATTAACACTAAACTTATAATTGAGATACTTTTTCATTCGTGTAATATATAAATACAACGAGAACTGTTTAAACTGTTTGACAGATAAATTCAAAAGGAATTTTGTCTTCAATATCAAATGTTTAGCCAGATAAAGCTTCATTGTTAAAGATACTTTTATTACTTTTAATTCAACTACCCTATTTAAATGTTTCGGCTCTCGTTAGCGTTAAATGTCAGTCCTCGGCGTTAATCAAGATGGTGTTAAACAACTGAATTTTAGCGCTTCTAATAGTGTGCTGTTTTAGGACATGACTGTCAGCATCTAAGTTTTCTTAACAAACTTTATGAGCGGATAACTAATGGTGGTAAAGCATTTGTCTGTTACAAAGGTTATGCAAGCTTAATTAAATCTACACAATAGCAATAAAGATAGGTACCTAAGGTTGAAAAGATGATCACCTGGTGACAATCTAAAGCAAAATTAGGTACAGGTAAAGTAATAATCAGCCCTTATTTTTAATAATAAATTTAGAGACTCCTTTTAATGATTTTCTGAAAATCTGTGGTGTAAAAATTTCTAGTAACTTGAATTACAACTGTATAGTACCATCTATATTGTGATATTTTAAGAAATACATGTTCTTCCAGATTAAACGTTATATTTCCAGTGTCTAATAATTTCTTTGTTAATTGTTGTAAATATGTGTTGCTTATATATATATATATATATATATATATATATATATATATATATAT
>JAHWXV010577911.1:0-13729 GCA_024586415.1 Phrixothrix hirtus | reverse complement strand
TTTTTTCTTTATTTCAATGTGCAATCAGTCCAGTAATGCTATATAATAATCTCCTGTAATTGTTTTTGCGTTTTAAGATAATCAATGAGTATTACACCTCGTGCATCCCAAAAAACAGTCACCAAAACATTTCTAGCTCATGCAACCACTTTTGCTTTCTTTGGTGCACTTGAACCAGCTTCAACCCATTGTTTTGATTGTTGTTTTATTTCAGGTGTGTAGTGGTAGATCCATGCTTCATCTACAGTTATGAATCTATGCAAAAAATAATCTGCATTACATTGAAACATCGCCAAAGATTGTTTTGAAATGACCACACAATTGCATTTTTGTTAGATTGTCAACAAACCTGGCACTTATCTTGCTGACAGCTTTTTCATATGTAAATGTTCATGCAAAATGTTACCCACCGTTCTTTTGGGATGTTTATGATGTCAGGTATCTCACGCACTTTCACTCATAGATCTTCCAAAATGATATCATGGATTTTATCGATCGTTTCTTTGATGGTACACTTCGATTAGTCGACCTGAACGATGTTCACCAATTGTGCTTGTATGACTACATTTAAATTCTGCAAACCAATAAATCACAGTTGAATTCACTGGAGCAGATGTGTCATAATATTTAACAAAATTTTCCTTTGTTTTTTTCGTGGTTTTTCCATGCAAAAAATAATGCTTAATCAATGTGCAAAATTCGTTTTTATCCATTATTTTAACATAATCACAAGTTGATCGCTTTTTATGGCTGTCAAACATAAACTAAACGACATATAGTGCTAAAAATTTACATGCAGCCTACTAACAGATTGTATTTGACAAAATTGATATACATTTGGTGATAGTGGTGCTATCTCTTGGAAACCGGTTAATTGTCAGATCACCCTTGTATACACATACAAACATACTTTAGGGGATTTTTAAAAATTAAATCTGCAGAATAAAATGCTTATTTGCATTCATTTATAACTTTTTATAGTGTACGATTTTGACCATGAGCAACTGTATGCTGTTACCTATTTATGATGTTTATTCCTCACAACGAGCTACTTTACAGTGATACTTTTGGTGGTACCCTTGCAAAATAACCAGGTGTGACAAAATTAGATTATGTTGTTTTTAATTTATAGTTATGATCTTTAAAGAGTTACACTGTGGCAGTTGACTATAATTTGGGGATAACTTTAGTCAATATTAAACCTGGTCTTCAATTTTCCGAGAATGAGAATGGAAATTTAAAAAAGTTGAATCGCTGCTGTAGAATAAAAATCTCCAAAATGGCCCAATAATGATGGGAATGCAAAGAGATAAAGAAAACAGGAACATCAAAGTTGGTTCTACCCCCAACTTTCATGTTCTTAGTCTGTTGGCAGATCTAATCAAACAGTATTAAAATTAGTTGAGCTGTCCATTATGTCTATTGAATGTCATAAATTGCATTTTGTTTTTTGTGGTTGTACCTACTGTGATTTTGATTTTTATGTTGGTACAAATTCAAGTCAAAACCTATAAGTAATTTCACTGGAAAACATTTTGTTTACATTCTATTACTTGTACACATATAATGTTAATACATATAATGATAACGTTGTCATCAGAATCCATTATAGATCATAAAATCTAAAAGGCTGCCACTCTATTCATTTTCCCATTTAATTGTGGACAATTAGAGTTAAAGATTTTCATTTTCATTTTCATTTTTGTCCTCGTTCTTAGGAAATTCTAGAACAGACTTCATATTTCCTTGTAAAATCATTTCCCTTATAAATAATAATAATTATTATCACAAGATGTTGTATAAAAGTTTAAAAATAATAAATGTTGTAATATTTACTTATTCATCTAATATGAATGTACATCTAATTCTATTTTTACAAGTAGATTCCATATACCTAAAACCTGTAAACACTAGGTAAAATAAAAGGGTTTTAATATAAAAGTTTCGATTTTGGTTTCTAAAGAAATGGCTTTCCATTTTTGTTTGTAGTTTTCGACGTTTCTTAAAGGATAAAACATTTTTAAAAAATTAATAAATGTATGAATAATTCTGCAAATAGAAAAATATGGCTTACCTTTTTTCTTACCGTGTTTAAATTTTATTCTGTGTTATGCAGCTTTCTTTATCAATATAGAAAACTTATATAAAACATGTCCAACTTTATTGCAAATAGACAAAAATCTACAATATTTAAATTACTCAGACATGTAAATTTACTTATATTAATAAGAAAAGGGAATTTCCCAAAATATATGTTTTTATAAAGTTTATAATTGAAATAAAATTAATTTTCTTAAAATATAAATCAAACAGATTTTTAACCATGCTAATTTGAACATAATCATGTTAAAAAGAAATTGAATTTATTTCTTTTTATTTTTTTGTAAACCATGTTATTTCAAAGCAGTGTAAAAAACACCATGTAAAATCAGAATTAGGTGTACTTGAAAGTACACACTTGTTCTGAAACTTAACATTGCCTGTTGGGCTATTCATATTAATTTTAAGAATTCTTAAATAACCTATTTTATAAAATTTATTTTAAGATTTACTTTGCGAAACTAACTCTGCAAAAATTGATTTGCAACTGAAACCTTTTCATAATAAATAATTAATGCAATGAAAAACTCATGTCAAACAAAATATTCATACCTTAAATAATAAAAATGATCAAAATTGCAAAATGCCAAATTCAAACAGGTCACAGCCTTTTTGGCCAGATTGATAACTTATCCTTTCAGCATTATATATCAGGAGAAATTTGATGCATTAATCTGCTAATGATAATTACCATTTTTAAACATTGTAATCAATTGATCTTGATTGATAAAAATATTGTGCTAATCCCACTACTGTTGATGCTTGAAGAATCAGATTCTTGAAGTGAAATAATGAAAGGAAAAATACAGTGAAACCAGTAGTTTATGAAATTTTCTATTTAATGAAATTTGTAACAGGATTCTACCACTTAAGTAATTTACCATGCTATTTTTATTCTATTTTACAAAATATAATTCCATTTACGTAACTTAAAAAGAAATATCGAGCATGATACAACACACAATTTTTTCTCATGTATTATAAATATGCAAATAATGTTCACAAGTAATTAGAGTATTATTTACGTTTATTTTAAGAACAATTAGTGGAATGGTCACCCATCCAAATTACTGAACAGCCAAAATGCTGCTTAGCTCTGGAGATTTTCTTTGATAACTCGCTTCAACGAATTTTATCAGAGAAACCTATTAGATCACATAAAAAAGCATCATGGCCGTAAGAAACATGACATGTTTAAAAAATCTTTAGAGCTGTTTTCAGGAAAATCATGAAAAACCAAGACATAACAATTTGATGCTTCTGGTTATCTAATTTTAGCAGGTAAAGCCATGTCCTATCAAAATAGTTTTGAATTGCAAATATTTTCTCAACAATGTAATTTTGGCTATAACTGAAATTTGTCACGAATCTCCCTCCTCCGAGAAGCTAGCGGGATACTAGCATCATCGTCGGGCATAACACCAGTCGCGCTCGTGACAATAAATTATTAACATGTTCCTTTATATGTAAAATTTTTATTTTTGCAACCCATCAGTTTAATAATTTTGAATAAAGGAGTTTTCCCCTCTTTAAATCCAAAATTTGTTTTTACGTTGTTTAAGTCTATCTACACAAAATATTCATTTTTAAAAATTATAGTGTCAATTAATCATTGCAAATCTTCCCTAAATAATTTGTGAATATGCCCATATACTAAAAATAGTTTTCAAATTGTCAAGGGCGCCTTTTAGAACATTTTTATTATTTATAATGAAACCTAAATCGAGCAGTGATTAGTAAATATTGAGATTAATTTAAAATACATATGTATGCAAATAAATCCATTAATCGATTTATAATTTCGTTAGTTCTCAAATCATCACAGTCACTTTTGTTTTGTTTGAAAACCTTTTTAACTACAACTTTTGTCTCTTTTAATGTACGTAATTTTCAACATGTTGATATTAAATTGCCAACAGTTTGACTTTTATCAGAATTCATATACACAATCTAGTAAAAACGTATAGCAGGCTACTGAGAGAAGTAAATATCATGATTGGATAATAGTTGGACGAACTATACAGAACCACTTTGAAAGACTGCTTTCCATAATATACGTAAGAGATGTTTTTCTACTCACATCTTTAGCAACCAGCTGATGCAAAAAATAAAGATATATAAAGAAGACCTTAAATAAGAGAGAAATAGAAATTCACTACTAAGTTAAAGAGCTCTTCATATATGTTCAGAAAGTACTTTACTGGGCATACATATAGCAATCACCATAATATCTACATACCTTTTGTATGGAACTAGTTATTTATTATACAATATCCATTTATAAAATGTACCAAGCGAACTAATTGCTACCTTCATTTGCGAACTAAAAACCTAAAAAATCTGATAAAAATTTGAATAAATTGTAACTCACACATCTCAAAGTATATGTGGCAGTGCACTGATCTCTACACTTTTTGCAACTATATTTCAGAAATGGTAATATGTTTATGAGAAACTATTAATTAAAATTCAGAATAGTCATTTAATTTTTAGAAATCATCAGTTGTAATTTAAAATAACCAAATGATTTTCAGAAATCGCCAAGTTTAATTAAGAATATTTAATCGATGTTTAGAAATCATTTCATATTTTGAGAACGTAACTTGTAGTTAAGAACAGTTTTAACAGAACACTATACAGTTTACAAAGCATTATGCAAGTAGTCAAATCTAAGTATGTATTTGGCCAATTATTTATTTCAATGAATTAATAATAATATATAATGCATATATGAAATGTAATCAAATTAAAAATGTTTGCACATGGAAAAATAAATAAATCATAATTGTTAAATCTATCAGTTAAGTTTTATATTGTTCTATTAGAATAGCAAATATCGATCTATTACAATTGTGTCATATTCTGCTGACGAATCTTAATTACAAATGACAGTTTCTGAAAATCAATTGAATATTCTTATTTATAATTATAATTAACCCTTTCTAAAAGTCAACTGAATATTCGCAATTACAATTGCCATTTTCTTAAATTAATTTGACTATTCTAAACACAATTGATGGCTTCTCAAAATGAATTGACTGTTCCAAATTACAAATGACAGTGTCTGAAATACAGTTGGAAAATGTGTAGCTGCAGTACCAGTTTAAATGTCCTAGGTCATGGGGATTACTTATAAAAAAATTAAGGTTTTTTGGAAAGTGATATTTGTTTATGTATCATTACTTTTGATAATAGATTGTGATGGTTTCAATGGAAATGTTTCCCTTTGTCATTTTGTTTACTTGCTAAAGTGGGAGTGCTTACCTTAGGTGATTGATTATTACTTTAACACTGATAGATTATTTTTAACAGATAACAGAGATCATTCATATGACCTGAAATTGTTTTATGATACATGACTCTAGAAACTCTTTATATTGGTTTCCCAAGAATTATTTAACAAGTCTGCCTAATAAATAGTTTTTAACACTTTGAGCAACTTTTTTGTCAAAACTTGTGCATAAATCTACATTTGTGCTATAAAATTTTTATACCAAAGTAAAAGGAATACAAAAAGTGCTTATTTACATATCTCACCAGCTGCTACTAAAAAATAATTCCAATGACATTTTTAAAAATTATTGAATTTCAAAAAAGATAGAATTAGAAGAATTCATTACTTTAAATGAATTGAAATAATTTTAGGGCATTTTTATAACATTTCTGTCTTGGATAACAACTTGAGTTAGTGCTTAGACAAAACGTTGACATTTTGTCAAAATTGCCAGAAATTGTATTTCTTAATTGACATTAGCTGTGAAAGCCTTTCTTCTTATACTTTTTCCATAATTCATTATTTCACCGACGTAAAGCAGCAAAGGATTGAGCACAACAGCATGTAAGTGCTTAAATCAAACTTGTAGCAGCAGTAAAATGTGACATTTGGTATATGAACCATGCAGTACTTTTATTTTCTATAATTTTAATGCAACAAAGAAAGTGATGTGCTTTTATTATACCTACCTCATCAAATATTCGATTTTTACGCATGATACATTTAAAGTAAATCTGAATAAAATCTACACAGACAACATTAAAATCAATGCATACAAAGACAGCGAAGGAGAGAGAGCGGGTAGGTTCTAGACTGAAACTTAGTACTCTGATTATATTGCATATATAATTTTACAAAAGTCATTAAAAATATTTGCAAACAGGTGCACCATTTTTTATAGCATTGATCATGTCTTAAAAATAAATGATAATATGAAAATTGATTATTTTATGAACCACAGACAACATTTTCTTTGAATTTTTTTCAAAAATGATTTATAAATTATGAAAATTAAAATGGAACAATTTAACCTAAAACAATCCGGCGTACTAAATAAATAAAATTATAAATTGAGCAATAGTGCAATTTAATACTTATTTAAACTAATATTACTTAAAATGTAACAATGCATAATATACATCAAGGTCAACTATTTCTGTCCAATATTGCAAGTCAAACAGTGTTATGCTGTTAATGTTGAACTTTTTATTATTTTATAAAGTATGCATATGATTTCTAAAAGTGTCAAAAAGATTTTATTTAATGATTCATGAAGTATGCACAGTTTTTGTGATGAGTAAATTTGGGACACTCTATATATTTGTTCAGTACTTGAGCATACAGAGAACTTGTATAGCAAAATAAAATAATATAGCAGTAATAATTGAATGAATAATATCTATCACCAAGCTGCCTGTGACCATCTCTCCTGATTTTCTGGAAGAGATGGTCAAAGCAACTAATAAAACAAATGGTACAAGAGTGAATATATGAACTTAACTATTTATGGCTAAATAAGCTTTGGTTAAGTTTGAAATGGATATATAGTGTTCACAAAAACGTTAGTATCTGCAGAATGTTATAGTACTTGTTGCAAATTCAACTTCAACTTGCCACAGACTTGCAAGGATTGCTAAGAATTGCAAAATATAAAATCAAGTAAGCCATAGTTATTCTAAAGGGGTTATCTATGAAGTAAAATTTTTAAAGAAATTTGTATGCATAAGGTTTGGTTTTTGAGAAATTTATATTTATATTTATATAGTTGATAGTTCAGCTGGATGTATAATAAATACCATATAAATAGGTTAGAAATAATGAGAACAATTGAGATGAATGTTGCAGCTAGATTATTTATTCCATATTATGTTGGACTTCACATCTAGATATGATTATATTTATCAATTTAGTTAATTTTTATTATTTGTAATAAAACCTGATAATTGTGAATGTTTTACATTATGCTTAAGGTGATTACAGAATATGATCATAGCCCTATATGATGAGTAACTCTCATTTGACCTACATCTTTAAATTTGTCATTTAACCTGACAGCACTACTATTCATGAGACTGTATTTCTGGTTGCATATGGTTTGGGTACACTCATTCCAATCATAAACTGCAATTTGATAAGTATTCATTGCTTGGTTTTTACAGATTAATAGTATCAAGACCATTAAATCAATCATGAGTGTTCCACGATTACAAATGTTTGTTTCTCTCTCTCTCTCTCTCTCTCTCTCTTTCTTGGTAGACTTCCATTGACCAAGTTATGAATTGTCAAACTCTTCAAATATAGGATGAGGAAGTAGTGGTATCTTGTGAACCATATTGGAATTTGTTTCTCAATAAACCAGCCTCTAATCAAACGTTAAACTAGTAGGTGATAGGTTGCACTTGGTTGGCCTTGTTCTACACCTACATCTGCTGGATGACTACTTGGATCTCCCAGATCATATTCCTTTATATTCTTCTATAAAGATAATTCTTTATGGCATGTCTATAGGAAAGGGAAAGACCTGTATTTGTAATGTGTCTGGTCATAATTTAACCAAACTCACTATCCAAATCAGGCAACATGGAATGCATTACTAACAAGGGGAGGGTACACCCAATGACCCATCGATTTCGAGGTGCTTTAACAGATTGATTTATGACCACTCAGAAGTAACTCATGTAAAAGTATTTATGTTGCTAGGCCTTAGTTTTTAAAAAATCGAGGTTAGAGGTCATGACATCAGATTGATTTCAAACCTAGAGGGATTGAGAGTATTAAAAAAACAATCCAATTTTGTTAATACATATCAGATCTATCTATAATTCCATATTATATTATTCTTATCTATTATCGTCCAGTAATGCAAAGTTAAACAGGATAAGTAATAAAACTTAATAATATAATAATGTAAGTATGAATAATACTCTATTTATCTGTCTAGATTTGAAATTGAACCTCGATGTTTTCAAAACTACAGCCTAGTGATCTAAATCCTTTTACATGAGATACTTTTGAGTGATCCCCAATCAGTGTGTTAAAGCACGTCGAAATCAGTTGATAGTTGGTTGTAGTCCCCCCCTGTAACACTTTTAAAATAAATATTAATTGGAGCAGAGACTGGTGGCATTCCTGATATGTTCAGTTTTTAAGGCCTAAATGAGGATGAACTGGAAGAAGTCAAGTATGTTTACAGCAAAACCAAACAAATACCAACTTCAGGATGCATTTAGCAATCTTTTTATCAGTTGTTGATCACACAACAACAAAAAACCCTCGAATGTAGGCATTTTACTACTACTATTCTGACCTCTTGCTTAGGGTAAAATTTAGCTTGATCAAGATTTTTATACATTGGATAATGATGAGCTTTAGTAGCAGAGAAGCTACCTAAGTCGTCCTTAATGTAGTTGTGATTGTTCCTTTCTTTACCTCATTAGCGATATGATTCCCTACCATGTCTTCCATGATAATCACCTCTCATCTGATGTTCTGACTTTTATTCATTAATGTTAGATCTAGCACTACATTCAGATGTGACTGCATATTTATACTTATATGTTTATTTATTAATTTTTACTTATTGTACATACATTTATCATAAAATAGTTATTATGTTTTTAAAAAATCAAAAAATGCATTCAAAGTACAGATTAAAAAGGGCGTCGACTTCTACAAATGTGCAAAACTGTAACCATAATCTACTAAAAATTAGATAAACTGACTTCTAATTTGTATGTTTGAGTATTTAAAACTCGTGTTAAGACCATACATTTGTTGAATCTTGGGGAGATCAAAAATCATTTCATATCTTACGTGTGTCTCGTAATTCTTGGACTCAACTCTTGTCATGACTTTGACAAGGTAGAACTTTTCTTATTTAACACACATATTAAAATTAAAATGTTAAAACAAATAACCAACAAATTTAATTTTATTAGTTGTCAATATTCACACAAGAACAAAAGATATTTATTATGGAAAATTATTTTCATAATAGCCAACGTATGTGTAAACATTTTTAGATTTAAATAAATAAGAAATACAAATTTGGTAGTAATTTGTAATAATCATTTGTTGGTTATTTGTTTTGACGTTTTAATTTTAATATGTGAAATAAGAATAAACCTACCTTGTCAAAATGATTGCAAAAATTGATTCCAAGACTTCTGGGACACACGTTATAATGAAAATTTCATAAAGAGTACTTCTTTTTACAAACCTTATGATGTTTACTTCTGTAGACTAGTAAAAATTATCACTAAAGGAATTCAAAACTCTTCAGGTGTTTGTATGGCATCTGCATCTCCATTCATTCAAATTTCTTTCTTTTTGTTTGTTTACATGATATTTAGATTCTCATTAAATGAATTTTAATTTGTTCAAATCAGTAACTAAGTTGTGTAGAGAAGTTGTTGATATAATATTATTAAATTTTTCAATTTAATCATTTTCATCATCATTCAGAAACAGTATATTATAATTGAAGTTATAGAAGTAACTCTACGAAATTAAATGAGGTATTTGATTTTATACTTTTTAACATTTAAGAGATCTGCATTTTCAGGTTTAAGGTATAATAAATATATTAAATAAAAAATACTCAATTTCTAGAATAAAATATAAATAAAATTATGTGAATTGGTTTTACTAAATAACTTGTACCACATGTAATTCTACTTAATATTTTATGACATTTCTTTGATAGATAAACAGCTCTTGACAAGTGAAAGTCAATCACGTAAAATCTGAAATAATCAGAAACATTTAGTTGAGCAAATATATAACTTAAATGTATGACTCAAATGTTAAATAAACAACATTAGTGGTTAGTTTAATTTAAATATAAAATTCATGTTAAAAATTTTATATTTTCAAATGTTTGTAGTTCTAATCAGTAATCGTAACATGTCTTAACAAAACTGATTTTTATCACAAACTAAAATATCATGGTGCTTAATTAAAAAAAATAAATAGGATAGTCTGTAACTCTAAAGCAACTTGGGATTGCGATAGAAATTAGTTCTGTAAAGTTATCCTTATGTGTAAGTATTTAAATAAATAGATGTGCATTGTCTAAAATGTGTTTTAAAGTGCATTTTATATTGTACAGATAATATTGTGCATTTTTAATTTGTTGTTGTTACTGTAATTATTTTCTTTAATCTACAAATATAATAAAATAAACTGTAACTTGTCATATTTAATAAATAGTGTTATACTGTTATGTGTGCCTAATGTTTTTCCCCAATTGTTACTATTATTTGATATGTGTCAATAAAGTTGATAAGATTGTAGTATGAAAACTGATTCATTCATAGAAAGGATAGGTATGTTGGGTGCCAAAATATTTTTATTTTGTTCATCGTGTGTGATTTGACTCTGAATCGCATTCTGTGCTTCATATTTAAATTGAGGGTTACCTTAACAAAATATTACCTTTTGCAGATTTATTGTTTAATTAACAATTAAGATATTCAAAAAAAGATTAAAGTAAATCTATTCTTTCACGCAATAATTATAGCAGTGTTCCATTTATACAAGGTTATTTATGAGATATTACTACCTTTAAGTGGACAACCTAATGTACAAATCATGAACCACTTCGGTATTTCTTTCAGAAAATAATTTATCGTTAATAACAGGTGACTGCGACTTTGAAATAAGTATTTACTATAGTTAAAAGAGTTTTACTTTTATTGCATCATTATTTTTCTTTATTAAAACAGCGATTGTTTTTAACTCCAATGCTAAAAAAAATAATTATCAAAACTTGCATATCAATAATGTCTGAAAAATTATAAACTGTAGTATGTAGGTAGAAAGATCATTTCTAAATAATAGATACTTTTAATACACGTTACTTGGGACTAAACACAAAATCCATCACTCGCAAATATCTCGTACAGTTTTTCCATTACCATAGTCTTGCAGATCCTAATTAAATATTTAGGATCTCTAACAATTGTCTTAGAGTGATCCGTTGATCTTCTTACATGATCACAGCAGTAGTATTGATGTTTATTTCTGTTAGAGCTGTGACTGAAGTATTTTATACCATTGATGAATAGTACCATAAGGAAGAACAGATTCCCCACAGTATCTTCTAACAATGAATAATACTTTGCACATGATCTCTTTACACGCCGATAAAATTTCAAAGCACCTTTGTTCTGTAGGAGAAACTGAACATGTTCAATTGGATCACTTGGATTCAGTATCAATTGGAAATGCACCAAATACAATGATTATTATGTAATAGATAAGACATTATATCAACTTTGTAATGCAAGAACATAACTTTACCATGAACATTTTGACACTAAAAAATTATAATTTTACATTATTAAACAGTCCCTTGTTGCATAGCGAAATTATCCCAAAAATTATTTAACTAATAGTGTTAGATGTCTGAAAACGTCTTGCAGGTGCAATAATGAAGAATGAAGCTAAAATATTAAAGAATGTAGATTACTAAGAAACATTTTAAAGCAATGTAGCAATTAATATTTAAAAATAACGAATTTAAGAGAGCTGAATAATTATTTGATCAAAACTTATCAAAATGAGTTTTAAATATGCATAAATCTTTTGAATAAATAGTGAGGAAAGAGTGTTTAATATTATTATATTTAATATTATCATGACAGAAATAGCCATCTTGTAAACCCACATTCAATATATTTAGTTGGTATTTGGTAGGGAATCATAAAATTCATAACCCTTCTTCTTTGAATCTGATTCCAATTAGAACTTCCTCTCCTGTTAGTTCTGCTTTCCTCTTGGTTAAATTCTATCTTTGTTAATTACTTTCCTAAACCTAAATTTACTGCAAAAAAATAATTATAAACTTATTAAAAAAATAAAAACATTTGTCTACCTGATGACAGCTTCTTGGTATATTTTGATATTGTTAACCTCTTCACTAATGTTCCACTGGAAGTGTAAACCTCTTATTTTTAAATTGTTAGTAAATTATATTTTTGAAACCTGCAATTTACAAAATTGTTTTAAATTTGATAACAAAATTTATAAAAATGCTTCTGGTTTACAAATGGGTTATCCCCTTTCCCCACTATTGGCTGATATATTCCTTAATCATTTAGAAACAGCAATTATTTCTAAACATATTTCATTTAATAAACATGCTATTGTTTATTTCAGATATGTAGATGATATTTTTGCTCTTTTCAAACGATTAGTTTTAGATTTTCAAAATTTTATAGCTGTACTTAATAGTTTACATCCAAAAATAAAATTCACTCATAGACTTAATGTCAATAAATCTTGACTTATACATTTCAATTTTTGACCTACAGTTACCAATAACTTGATTAATTATAATCTCAATCTTCCATTTAATCATAAATTTGCTCCATTTTATTCATTATTATATATTATATATATTATTATATATTAAATATTCCTATGAACAAATTAAATTTTAATGAAGAGTTAAGTATAATAAAACAACTTGCAGTAAATAACTATTTTCCTTAAAAACTGTTTACAAAATTTTTAATAATCATTTATGTCAAATAAAAATCCTAAAATTTAGATCTTTAGTATAAAGCAGATAAAATAGCTAGCATTTCTTATTTACGTCCTATTTCTGATACCATTGCAAACATTTTTAGTAAACATAATATAGGTACTTTTAAAACACCATTAAACATTAAAAATACTTTTTCCAAAGTTAAAGATCAATCTAGTATTTTGGATAAAAGTGGTGTTTACAAAAATGTTTATAACTAACGTGCACAGTTAATTAAGAGCGCTGCTGCTGAATGTGGGGTTCGTAATGTGTTGTCTTGTAATGGTATTATTTTAGCGAAAGTTAATACACATATTTATAAAGTTATGTCTGTATCGGACTTGGATAAATTTAAGATCATATTAAAAATAATGCAGGGAATAACGAACAAACATTATAACCTACGTCTCCAAGGATTGTGTCAATCGATAAAGAGTGATTAGAAATCTTTTACGTCGATATATACAAAAACATTTTATTTAGATTTGTACTAAACTGACCTTATAACTATTTGTTTTTCTTACTACAGCATTTGTTGATATAGGAAATCTATGTATAAATAAATTACTTTAGGTAATTCTAGAATACGAATTAAGTTTTTATTCGCAGAAAATGCTTTTTTAATATAGCATTATAGTAAAGTTTCATTTTATTTTTGTGGCAGTTGGAAATGACAATTAAAGTTGCACATGTAAATACCAGATCATTGGTTCCAAAGATGTATGATTTGAGCAGTGGCGGCTCGTTCTAAAGGGCACAAGGGCACGTGCCCACTTAATAAATTATTCAGTCATTCATCATTCAGTCAGTCTATTATTCTTATT
>JAHWXV010577869.1:0-10622 GCA_024586415.1 Phrixothrix hirtus | reverse complement strand
AATTGGACTATAAATTAGTTCAACGTACACTTATCTTACGCCGACCTTAAGTCATAAAGGTTAGAGCTTGAGTTATCAACCTTAAAGCAAATAATTAACCAAAAGGTCGTCGCACTACAGGCAATTTGAATTATTTTCTTGACATCATAATATTTTTGGTCCAAAAAATGAGTTATTCCAACATGGATGTCAGAAACATTCTACAGGGTAAATTAAATTATTTTATTGGCATCATAATATTTTTGGCCCAAATATTGAATTATGCCATTGTGGTAGCTAAAAACATTCTACGGCGCAATTTGAATTATTTTATCGCTATCGTAATATCTTTGGTCCAAAACTTTTATTATGCCAAAATTGTTTCCAGAAACATTCTACAGAAAAGTTCGAATTATTTTATCGGTATCTTAATATTTTGGGCCCAAAACATTTATTATGCCAAAATGGTTGCCATAAACATTTTATGGGGTAATTCGAATTATTTAATAGCCACCTTAATAATTGTGGCCCAAAACTTTTATTATGCCAAAATAGTTGCCAGCAACCTACTCCGGTGCAATATGAATTATTTTATTGCTATCTTACTATTTTTGGCCCAAAACATTTGTTGCGCCAAATGGTTGCTAGAAACATTCTGCAAGACAATTTGAATTATTTTACTGGCCTCATAATATTTTTGGCGCAAAAGTTGAATTATGCCAATATTGTTGTCAGAAACACTCTACGGGTCACTTACAATTATTTTATCGCTATCTTAATATTTTTGCCCCAAAATTTTATTATGCCAAAACGGGTTCCAGAAATATTCTAGAGAGCAATTTGAATTATTTTAATACCATCATAATATTTTTAACCCAAATATGAGATTATGCATTATTCTTCGAAACATTTTACAGAGATTATATTTATATATTAACCAATGAACTCTTACCCGCTATAGAAGTCCACTTGGGTGTACAAGTTGAGTAAATTTTATCATTTACAGTGTGAAAATCTACTGTAATAATTTCTACCACTCGAAAAACTATATTTACCCGTACCAAATTTTTTACTGTGCATATGTGAAGTTGCTGCTAAAATTCTTGATAAAAACTAGTTGCGTTTACTGTTAATTTAAATTTTGGAACTTACGGAATATTAAATATAAATTTTCAAGTGAGTGGAAGTAGGTTTTAGAACATAATTCTTTTCAAATTATATTACATTAAAATATAAGATAAATTCCATTCTTTAAATATACACTCAAATGAGTTTAGCGAAGGTAATTTAAAACAGATATCATTACAGGATCCTTTTATAAAAAATTATGCATGATTATACATTTGTATGTAACAAAAGCTATTAACCGTTCCATATCTACGCCAGTGAGAACATGAATGATGGATTAATAAAATTCTGCGTTTAACTAGAAAACTATTGAAAGCCAGTTGAGAGAAATATTGAAAGCAATCGATTTTGTTTCGAAACAAGGGCATTCTTGAACAGTGCCTTTTTTCTGATTTAATGAGATATTAATATTCTGTAAAATATTTTTAAAGAAACATCTTGCAATCTTTATTTTATAACAGTACGATGTAATCCTTGCCAGAACTGAAAGAGAATTTGCGTGACAAGGGATTTTGCAATAACAGCAAAGTGATATGTGTTGTACATGATTTGTTTGCAGAGGAATAATAATATTTTTCCGTGATACTGTTGAAATATTGAAACATCCTTAGGATAAGTGTCTTAAAGTTAAACGAGATTGTATCAAAACGTAAAATATTTATTGATTATGAAGTAATCTCTGCAGATAATTATAATACATAAGTTAAATTGTCACAATAAGAGTCATCAATGAAACGCATTCGTAATAACTTCCTATCGATAATTTTTGGTAAAATGATTTACTTATTTTCTAAGATGTCTATATTTCATTGCATAATTGATGATTCAAGAATATAGAGAAATCTGGGATTTATATTCAATTATAAACCAATAAAAGTATAAAATTTTTATAAATATGCAATTTTTTATAAAAGCTTAGGACAATGTTTTTTGAAATAATTCCTCATTATCCAAATGGTTGTGATATCTACATGAAAAAATGATTTAAATTAACATTGTACTTACTGCCAATGCTATCAGTGAGCCGAAATTTTAAATACTGAAAAAATAGCAGAACATTGAATTATATGTGAATTTTCAAAATCTTAATTCATAGGGGTTGTGATTGTTAAATGGGGCACAGAAAACCAAATATATACATTTTCAGAAATTGCAGTAACCATTAGGTTTTGTAAGATGACGCAATTTTTGAGTGAAATAAACTTTCAGGACGTCCTATAGGGAATTCACCTGAGTAACGATGTATATACTATTTTGAATGCGAATAGCTTAGAGATTTTACTTCCCCCGTTCAATTTTCAAGAGTAGTGTTTTATATATTCGGAATTTATATTTAAATAGGAGGTAATTGACATATGAAAACTTGATATTTAACCGGGATCCGTTATACTTCAAAAAAGGAAATTATAAGTGAAGGATATGCTATTATCTTACATCTGATTGTAATGAAAATACTTAGGTTTAAATTTTCCTTTAAGCTAAAATACTTTCTGAAATTGTAATTAAAATGCTCCCGTTGGCAGTCTTATATTTCAGAATTATAAGTACGTTGGCTGACACGCGTTACAAATGTTTAGTGGTGATACAGCCTTTGTCATGACGGTTAATGCTGTCCATTCATTCTTGTCTTACTGACATATATTTAGGAAAATGGAAAACGATTCAGTTTAACTAGGCAGCCGTACAATTGAGTTTGTCCTTTTCTTGTGTAAGGTCAGTAAATTTTTGATTTTCAATGGTGAAATGGGTTTTAAATATGAGAATTGCAAATTACGTCTCCAAGGAGGCAGATCTATTACCTATTTATAATCTAACTTAATTTTTATTACATTCCAGAAAAAACTCAAGTTGGAAATTTCTATTATTTTTATTTATCATAGATTAACCGAATTTACCACGTATTAAGTTAGGAGCATACCTGTAGATATAGAATAACTTTGAAAAGTTTCACACCGCCATCTATCAAGTTACTCCCTTTTGGTGCTTGATCTAAAATTTCTTGATTGCTTTTGGCTTAATTAGGTTAATGTTAAGTTAGTTATTTTATTAGCTATTCTTTAAGTTGCTTGTTTTTTGTTAAGTGCTTATGTTTCGACCTTATATATAGTTTGCCTTCAGAGAAAGTTAATATAAAATGTAATTCTAGTTATAAGTTATTAAAAACGAGCAAAAAAGGTCGGAAAATCAATAATTCGTTAAAAATATTATTTTAAAACAATAAGTAACAAAATTCTTTTTGTTACTTAAGAAAGTTGTTGCTGCTTATTGTTCTAACAATATTTCACCAACTCCTTTACTTTCCTACTTTCTTTGTTTCCTTTTTAATATGTTGTAGCTAAATATCCATATTATATTAACTTTCTTTGAATATGAACTGATAATAGTTCAAAACACAAGCACTTAGCAAAAACCAAAATAACTTAAAAACTAGTTAATATAATAAAGTGGTAACATGCTGTTTGTCTTATTATTATTCATTAGTTTTAAAAGTAGTATTTCAACCTCAAGAAATGGAACTAGGGTGTAGTTACTTCCACGAAGAATCTTAGTCGGGATTGATTTTATTTTAATACAGTTACACGATCTAATTTGCACCATCTGTCGGCTAACGCTCAAACTAAAGAACAACGCAGCCCGTCGCCGAAGCGCCATCTTACGGCGAGCGTCCAATCCGATGATGCAGATTTCTTTTGCGGCGCCATCTATCGGCGAACGTTCGAACTAACGAGGCGGAATTATACTGGGGCCACGCGTTTCGACGGCACCAACGCTGCCGAAAGATCGCCGAGCAAGGTTAGACGAAAGTGCGAGAATCATGCGCGAAATCGGCCAATTATCGCTTAAAAATGCCTAGGATGCCCTAATTTCCTTATATAATTTGCATATATATATATATATATATATATATATATATATATATATACATATGTGAATCATAATGGGTTTCTACAAATCCAGTAAAATCTGTATACCTTTTCTAATACCATTCTTGGCGAAACCCAAGTGATCTATAAACAATATAACCTTAGGTACAAAATGTAAACATCAAAATATATGTGGGAGTACATAAACTGTTTCGTCTAAAATTTTCAGAAAATCTCTAGTAGACATGTTGAGATGACTAATAGAGATAAGGGCAAAAGGGCGAAGGGAACTTCCGTATTCGAAGCTTCATCCACAAAAAATATAGATTAGAAGCAGTATTCGCAATTAACTTCACCTTCACAACTCATTTCAATGGAATAGGAATTTGATTTATTTAGGTGGAGTATTTTTGGGTGCCCGTTACGGTAAAAGACTTAGGTATATCTAAATTTTACGGGAAATTGTACTATATTCAGAAGATGGCGACTGTGGCTTCCTTCATTCAAGAGGGATCTGCAAATTCTCTATACCTTGCTGTTTGAACGTATGTACAGAAGAGCAGTTTCTTAATTCATCATAGATGCATCAAGGAAACTGCTGACATCATTTATGACGGATATTGAATGTATTTTGATTTGTTCTTTGTTTAGAAACCGAACCGATGCAGTAGATTTAAGGAACAAGCTTTTTATTGTCTAAGTATAAAACATAAATATAAACAGAGTAGACATGAACACATTTTAGACGCAGGTGAAAATGAAAGCAGCTTTGATGAAGAAGTAAGCTCAATAAGCAAGAACAACGAAGGTTATGTTTTAATTTACTATTAACCGTATCCAACAGAAACACCAGCTTCTAAAGTTAATGGAATAGGCGACGTCGCCATAACTCCATCTAATAACTTAGAACTGATTTTCGTAGCACATCATTGTTTCAGCGGTTAAACAAGAAACGTTTGTGATATAATATGATGCATCAGATGCTGAATATTGAACTGTGACTCTAGAATATTATAATTATGTATGATTTTGTCCGTTGTGGTTTCTTAGTCATCGAGGTGCTTTATTGGCCAAAATTTTTATTTATAGAAATCTGTGTTTATCCTTACTGTACTCTTTAAATACAAAATTATTTTATGCAAATGCTTATTATATCTTTGTATTGAAATTTCGTAGAGTACAAAGTACATATATCTTTACTACGCACTCTCTGTAACCATAACAACGTACGTAGTTACGTAACACTATTTATTGATACACAGCAACTTATTGCAACTGTTATTTGCATATAAGCATGCATTTAATTGAACTTTCCCACTAAATGTATACCTATAATTTGCTTAGTGATTTTTAGAAATTTTAACTAAGTATACCTAGAACCTATCTTTGTCTCAACTAATTTCCATGGAATAGGGAGAACCTTTACTACCAGAACAGGTTTGTTGTGTATCGGTTTGATGGTCGCCTTAATGGAATAGAATACCCATGATTCCTTCAGAAGAACAATAGAGACGATGATATGATGAAGGCATAGCTTGTTTAGTTTCTTGTCCATTTTGATAACCACTTTAACATCCCTCTCTCTCTTTCTACAACTATTCTACACTTGGACTAAACAGCGCTTGTGTAATTTTTCAGAGACAGCTAGATACAGTTGTGATACCGGAAATGGAATCTTACGTGTTCGCATACCTTGATGATATCGTAGTAACCGGGACATCACCTGAAAATCACCTGAAAGACATATAGAAAGTCTTTAGAAAACTGAAATATGCAAACTTGCAACTGCAAAAAGACAAATGTATCCTTTGCCAGACCGATATTAAATACTTAGGACACGCGAAAAAGGAATCCATTCCAATCCTGGAAAAGTAGAAGCCGTAATTAAAATGGAAAGTCCGAAGAATACCAAAGCAGTCAGAAGCTCCTTAGGAATGGCATCTTGGTACAGGAAATGTATCCCAAATTTCGCATGTATATCCACACCGTTACATAATCTATTAAAGAAGGGAACAAAATTCAATTAGACCGACCATCATGAACAAGCATTTCAACAGTTGAGGATACAATTAAGTAGAGTACCTGCTTTATCCTCTCCTGACTTCAAAAACGGACTTAGTTTAAAAACCAACGCTTCGTACGAATGCTTAGGAGCAGTTCTGTCGCAAGACACGGAAGATAACACCTGAGGAGTAACTTTTTACGCAAGTAGAGCGGCAGAAAAAAATTACTTGATCTTAGAGAAGCAAATGTTGGAAATTTTATTTGCAATAAGATGATTTAAAAGGTATATCGAGTGAGAGATGCCATTTCCATGCAATCACCGACCACCGATCATTACAATGGCTTAAAGACAAACCTATCCCTACGGGGAGAGCTGTTAGATGGTTAATAGAACTACAACAACACAGTTTCACACTACAATATCAGCAAGGTTCACTCAACAAAGTAACCGACGCACTATTCAGAAGCCCGATTATCGAAACCGCTGCAATTAAAATGGATACGACACTAAAATGCCAATGGATTGAAGCACTTAGAGCAGTAATATTAAAACATCTGGAAAAATATGAAAATTACAAGTTTGATAATGAAAATATTTATAGAAACATCCCGACCGCAGCAAAAGGAACAAATAAAATGCAACCACATTGGAAACTATGCATACCGAAATATCTGAGCAAAACAGTAATAAGCGAAAATAACGGCACATCGAACGCAGGTTATTTAGGTACCAACAAAACAATTAACTGCAAGCAATTAAATTACTATTGTCCACGAATACAAAAAGACTAAGACGCTACGTCTAACAATGTCATATCTGCCAGCAGTATAAACCGTCGTAACTTAAACCGGTTGGAAAAATGGGATATGCAAAAATAAATGGACCTTGGCATACAGTTAGTACAGATTTAATACGATCAATAACCAGATCTTCAAAAAGAAATCATTACCTTGCAGTATTTCAGGACATATTCACAAAATGGGTCGAAATTAAACTCTTAAGAACCGCAACCTCTGAAACTGTAACCGAGGTATTAAAAGAAAAGATAATCTACTAATTTGGTACACCGAAACAAATAATTTCCGACAACGGTCCGCAATATGTAAATAAAATTTTTCGAGACACCGCCGAAACCTTCAGAATTAGGCATAAGTTAACAACCCTGCAAGCGAATCCAGTAGAAAGAATTAACCACGCAATCGGAACAATAATCGCGCAACTTGCAAAAAACAAACATAAAAACTGGGATAAACATATAGCGGGATTTTCTTCGCTTTAAATACCGCTAGGCACGATTCTACAAGGTTTACACCCGTTTTATTGAACTTTGAGAGAGAATTACGACAACCCCTCACGATAAGATCTCAAACCGACCGCACCGGAAGCATGAACCGCCCCTCAAAGGTGTCCAAGCGTACTTGAATTAACTACAGCACCTGGAAAATAACCATTAATTAGTAAGAACTAATTTAGAAAAAGCATACACAAAAGGCTGTTATCCCGACGCTAAAGTAGGTCGTTCCACGATTGTAATCAAAAACACGATTAAATTAAAAAATATTAGCAATAATAAAATAATCGAACCCGTGCATATAATACGAAGAATTGACACCGATAACCGATAGCAACAATATATAAAAGGCAGGTAAAGCCGCAGACTTCTTATTGTTAGTCAAATTATAATTACTTAAAATGGCTCCAACACTCCGACGTCATAAAAATAAACCTAGATATATGCCCTCCTTATCCCCTATCCTAACCACACCCCCGCACACTAATACTGTATTCCAGACATATATTCCACCCCCGTATATTGATACGGAATATAAAATCACGAAGTTCACGAAGAGTCGTATTAACACGCCAGAAGACCTGGTGGAGGCATTCGAGAGAATAATGGGAACATCCCCGTCAAACTGCTCCTACATCCTCCTCCGCTCAACCTCGACCCCATGGACGAAGACATAATGATAGCTGAGACTGTCAACGCACACAAAACCTACTAGACGTACATCATTCCGCTACTCGAACTGAACTACAAGAAACCGCAGCTGTGGGGGTTGCTCTCGCCATGGAAGCCATCTGCACTTTGTCCAACAGCCGTCAACAGCTCAAAGACCTGTATAAAAATCTATTTGGCGATTCATCGCCGCCGTCGCCAGCTCAACCGCCAACCGCAGCCCGCAAATCCAAGAAGAATGCACAGAAAGCCCTCTACCCCGCCAGAGATGGCCCCAAGCTATTCTTTATAAGGGCCAAAGCCATACGGATGTAGGAAGACCCCAAATCCAACCTACATTACCAGCTCATAACCTAATTGCATTAACGACGATCAGCAACAAATTCCGCTGCTGCCACCCACTACAACCAGCTACCTGTAACCTTACGATTCATCCCCTTCGATCCTACGAGGAGCAAGTATGACGTTTCTCGTGGATCCGTTGTAGTATCGCAAAACGCGATCTATTTTAATTCTGAGAATTCTACGTGTTTCCGCTATATTAGCGATTGCGGAATTGTTATAATTAAGACTTGATTAAAGATAACACAAACTTTAAGAGTGTGTTGAATACCGCGAGCGAGTGTATAGCTTTAGTTTAATATCAAGCTAAAGAATTGCTTAATTAAAAGCTGTTATAAAGCAAGATATAAGTTAATTAATAAAAATTTCACAGCATGACGCATAAATCACTGTTTACCGTCCGACATTAATCGAGATTGTTTTGGTAACCGAAATAAGTAATATTTGCAATAATCTCAGATAATTTAAATATTAATTAATCAAACAAAAGTAATTAAACGGTATTACGCAACATTGCGTCACGTCGTGCAATGATATATTTAAGGCAAATGTATTTGTTATCCAAATTACTTAGATATCAGTGAAAGAACACCGTCTAAATCCATATTCGCTGAATAAAGAACACGAATATGCATTTAACTATAAATAAGATGATTTTGCGAATCGAAGGAGTCTCCGTATGAGACTTGATGCGGACTATTGCTTCACACATAGACCGTAAAAGCTTTCTATAAAGTCAAGCTATTTTCTTACTAAATTTTGCAGTGATTTTCACGTGACGTCTTGTGGACTCACCGAGGTTGCTAAACCCTGAATGCCGCTCAAATTAATAATCCGTTAGAAAGCGCCATATACTAGATATTAAATGTACATATGCAGATTCCAGAACGACGCTCTATCCAGAGTTGATCTGCAACGAGGACAGATCGAAGTATAAAATAATATAACCTCAGGCATTCCCGTAGGGTGTCCCTGGCGTTACGGTCACCGAAACCGCAACAGAATCGATTTTGGGTCGACCACAAACAAGTTGCTCTGTAACTATTTGTTCTCGACGCCTATCACCTGTCGACGTCGATGTACATTGAGTTGTAGTCATGTCGGAAGCACAACTACGCTGAACCGAGGTTACCTGTCATACAAAACGTTCCGTCATTTGCAGGCGAGTTGCTATGCAGCAACCTGCGAACGACGCTAGACGTCGTAACGCTTTGCGATACGGAGTGGAAAGAAAGGTCGTGAGTACATGCTAACACCACCGAATCAAATATCTGTCCCTGACTATTGCCTGTATAAGCTACGTACACGGATGCCTCCAAGAGCGACTCGCCCATGCCTAGATCTCGAAGCATATTGCCGGCTTTCGTACTCTATGTCTAAAACGCAGCAATTGGCTGGAACAGCACACGTCGTGTCAATAACTTGCATTGACGTGCGACGTTATTAAATATTGAACGCCGCATAGAATTCATGCAAAATCTGACTTTTCGTGCATAAATAAATGATTGTAATTAATCCATTTAGTCTGATACCAGAAAACTATTTTTATCTTCATTTTATTCACGTAAATAAGCTATTTTAATTTTGATTTGATTTATGTAAATACGCTGTTCGAATTTCCGTTTAATTTTTGTAAATAAATTATTATTACTACCTCTATTTTTAATACCACTGAAAACCGAAACATATCACCGAAGTTTGTAACATGACCAACGTCCAAGCGACTTCAATTGAACAAATGACATTCACAGGACATCACAAAAACAGTACCAGAACCTGGCTGCACGAACAACCAGAATAAAATTCCGTGTCTTCCCCGTGGACCTTTCATCACGATTTGAAACGTCACAGGAAAAAGGTAAATGGCGCCCAACGTGGGGTGCACGGGCAAAGAAAACATATTTATATTCTACTTAGGTATAGTTCGGTCATGCAGACCGGTTTCTGGTACTGCTTTTGTGGTGTCTTCAGCAAACCGGAAGGCTTCGTTCGTCTGGCTTCGTAGTCAGTCTACCGAAGCCGATGACGTGGAATCGAACGAAGGACGTTCGGTAAACAAGTGAAAGTAGCACAGTATATAAAACCGTATCAGAGCAGCAGGACTCAGTTCCATACGAACAACAAGATTGCGAAGTAGACAGTTACAACAGACTTGATAATGGAAGATGTGAGTCGGCCGAAACGTCGTCCAATAAGCTCTTTTCAGAACCAAAACATATTTACGCGAGGGATTACCCATCAAACGAATCTAACATCTAATACTCGCGGAAACTTAAAATATAACATATTTATATATATATATATATATATATATATATATATATATATATATATATATATATAT
>JAHWXV010577673.1:0-10620 GCA_024586415.1 Phrixothrix hirtus | reverse complement strand
ATTTAATCTCCTGATGAAGCCAACTGTGTTGTGCGAAACGTTGAGTATTAAAATAAACTCTATTTTTCTAAAATTTAATAATTGACCCACTACCTCAAATTAACGAAAACTCCTAATAATATTATTTTCATAGCCTCTGAAAATGTAGAAATTGGGGAAGAAGAAATAAATGACATGTGTATTATTGAGGATTCTAATGAAAGACAATTATTAGTAACTGAAAGTAACAGTGTATTAGAAAAAAATCCGAATAGTACAATAACTAATGCAGCAGAAGTAGCAAATGAAGACATAATGAGTACTACTGAATCTAGTGGTAAGGCCGAAGCTAATACACCCAATGAAAGTAATGAGGCTATGGAAGTTGAAAGGTGTTACTGTAAAGAAAACAACCAAAGATTCCGAAATAAGAAGCTGATAGAGAAACGACTGAATTACAAATCTTTAAAATATGATAAAAATAGAAAGAAATATATTTATAGTGGAGATAGAGAGAAAAGAGAAGGATTAAGCCAACTTGTACAACATCATTGTGCAAAAAAGGTAAAAAGCAGATTTTGTGAAGTGTTTAGTGAAACCGACAGAAATAGTTTATTCAAAAACTTTTGGCAGATGTCACGGGACATGCGGAAATCTTATGTTTCTTCATGTGTAACTTTAGTTTGTAATCGTCGCCCTAAAGAAGACAATTCGAGGAGGCTTTTTTCATTAAATTATTACTTGAAGAAAAATGGAAAAAATTTGCAGGTATGTAAGAGGATGTTTTTAAACACTTATGGTGTTAATGAATGGATGGTGAGAAATTGGGTGAATATCGCTGCTGTTAATGAATTGAAAGATAGTAAGGACATAACAAAGTCAGCTAAAAAAAGACTAAAATTAGAAACACAACAAGGAATAAAATGTCTTGAAGATATTTTGAACATGCTACCAAAATTAGAGTCCCATTACTGCCGATCTTCAACAAACAAACTGTATTTAGATCCACTACATTAAACTAAAATGGACGTCTACAGAGTGTATCAACAATTTTGTACTGAAAAGAATGTCAACGCAATGAGTTCAAAATATTTTGAACAAAAAATGAAAATAATGAACATTGCTGTCCACATTCGCAAAAAAGACCAATGTGAGACATACAGAAAACGTTTCAGCGGAATTATACGAAAACCACATCAAAAGAAAAAATGAAGTCAGGCTAGAAAAAGAAACCGATAAGGCTGATGCTCTTAAATATTCAGATAGTACTGCAGTTTTTACTGTGGATGTACTGTGAAACTGTGTCCAGTTTTGCATGCTTCTTCGATCTATTCTAAAACAAGTTTATGTGTTCACAATTTCACTTTCTTTATTCTGGTAACGAAAGATTTTAAATGTTACCTTTGGTATGAAGCATAAGGCGGTTTAGAAGCAAATGTGTTTGCTACCATTACTGTAAAACATCGCACTGCGTACCTGGAGAAAAAACCTGATGCAAAATCCATTATTTTGTATAGCGACGGTTGTGGATATCGAAATCGCAATAATATCCTAACTAATGCCTTATGTCATTTTTCAAATGAACATGGTGTAATGATCGTTCAAAAGTATCTCGAGGAAGGACATACTCAGATGGAAGTAGATAGCTGTCACAGCTTGATTGAGCATAAATTAAAAAACTTTCATCTGATTATGTGGATATCTGTAGAGGTGCTAGATGCAAACAGCCGTTTGAAGTGGATTTTCTAAAACATGATTACTTTCTCAATTTTAGTAACCTGAGGTACTATGACTCTATTCGGCCTGGCTTCAGAGAGAATGATCCTCATATCAATGACTTAAGATGCATTAAATATCAGAAGAATAGTGGGATTTGGTATAAAATAAATTTTACAGATTATTGGCAAATCTTGCCACAAAGACTCAAAAGTGTCAATCATTGTGAAATAACAAGTTTATACGCCACTCGCTTAAAAATAAAAAATGAGAAATTTCGTCATTTACAGGCACTCAAATCTCTTTTGCCCATTAACGTTACCGAATTTTATGACTCGCCTCCACAGTAAATTACATCAAGTATACTAAGTTAAAGTAAAATATTAGTTTTAAGAAGTATCCTTTTATTTTTTTATAGAATTTTTTTATTAATAAACATTAAACAGACAGTATCATTATTACAATCTTATTTACTTGAATGTTATGCATAAAAGCACGTAACTGCCAGATATTTAATGTACACTTCACAACAAAAACGCGTATATGACATAAAAGTTCTAAAAATGATTGTTTAACTATTATTTTAATTTTGTAACAATAAATGAGGTTATTTAATGCAATTGATTATTCGTAAAGTATTTTGCACCTAAAATTATAGTCAAAAAATAGTTTTATTTGTCTCCTGTAAAACTTTCCATTTGCTGTTACGTGATTTTGCCGTTCCACTAACGATATGCTATTGAACTTGATGTTTAACGTCTATAGCATTGTGTTGCTTTTCAATTAGTCACTAATGCATATTATGTTTATTAAAAAAGGAGCTTTCTTATAACTTTTACTTTGTTAACATGCACGAATTGTTTAAATAGATCTACATTTCTATCGTTAACCGTTAAACACGAACTAACAGTATTACTTTCTCTAAAACCTTTCAGCTTTTGTTATCTTTTGAATAGGAAAAAATTTGTAACCTTTATATATGTTTATTCGTCCCACATGACCTATAATGTAAGACACCACTATATGTTTAACTGTAGATACCTCTAATGTAGTTTTTGGGGGTCTTTGATGATATAAAGGTATTTAAAGTTTCAACTCTTCATTTTGCATTGAACTTATTTCCTTCGTTTGAAACATCTTCTTGCTCGTAAAAACATTTTTGCTTGACCCTGCACTGTTAAGCTATGTTCACAGACAGCTACTTGTGTAACTTATCCTACTGCAAGACGTGTAAATACCCGCGTATAACTAAAACATCGCGTATGCCGTGCGTAGATTGAAAAGTAGCGTAGTATGAACAACATTTATCGATATTGCAGTCGCAGTAAAAAAATGATCGTTGGGTTAGAACTTTCCCTTCAACTACAGATGCAGCAAGTATGGTTAATTGAATTGATAAAATTAACGTATATATTTAGGTCTTGTGTTTAAGATGATTAACGTAGGCGTTCTATTTCTTGCTTATGTACGCACATATGCCAAGAACGTTATACTGTAAAAATCAGGATCCTTTTTAAATTTAGGAAATCGCATTGTCAAAATAATGTGATTTAATATTACAACATAACATAGTTTCAAGTATATTTACGTAAAGCTATGAATGTTTTATAAGATGGTAAAATCAAGGTTTACACACATCTACTTTTGCTATCATGGTGATTAAAAAACAACGCAATTTAGGCTGCAAGGCGTGTGAACACCCTTGCAACCAATACATGCGGGTGCAGTCTGGCTACATTCAACTTTTGTTGGTGGTGCACAGCCTGGAAGGTAGTGCAGTGTGAAAAAAAAATTACTGATGTTTTAGCCACAGTAAGAAATTTTCAGTCGGTTGAAACTTTTGCTGCGACTGCCGATGCAAGAAATGGTTTGTTTATGTTTATGTCTGTGTATTAAATTTCAAGTACGATGTAATACGTGAAATAATGAATATATTCGTAACATTACATTTATGGATTTACCCATTCACATGTGTATGTATGTACATAGGTACATATAGATATATACTTAGATAATTTAAGACATTCTGTATATATTCAATGATTTGAATTATGTAGTCAGCGAAATAAATGTTTTCAATACTAGAAAATTAGTGAAATTTCATGTTATAGCTATAATAAGAAACCAACACGTTTATGAATATTCGAAGTTAAAAGTTAATTCATTTATTAAGTATTCCTTTATTCAGATACAGAATTTTGTAAAGAGTAATAAAAATCTAAGGGCCCAGTATGATTAATTCGAAAAAGGTGTTGCAATTAGACTACGAAATAAATGTTTTTAAAATATGTACTGTATGTTTAAAATTGTTTAAAATTGTAAGAAACAAGTTGCAAACGCGCCGTATTTAATATTTTGTATGATTCTCTTGAACATCTTTACCGCTTGCAATGGGTTTTTCATTGAATTAACCAATTTTAAGCACAAATTTGGTAGAATTTTACCCCATTCTTCAATATATACTTTCTTAGTTGTTCCCTAGTCTTTGGCTGCCTCTGAATCACGGGTAGTTTCAAAATTGGCCATATATGTTCGACTGGGTTAAGGTCAGGACTTTGCGGTGGTACTTCTATGACTCCAAGACAATTTTAAAGCATCCAGCTTCGTGTTGCGTATGCTCAATGTTTAGGATCGTTATCCTGATAAACGTGATAACGTCTTTCTAATCCCAATTGTCGTTCACTGTTAATGAGGTACGTCTTTAGAATATCCAAATATTGTAAATGATTCATTGTTCCTTCGACAAAAGTAAGTACACAAACACCTCCTGTAGCCATACAAGTTCAAACCATAACCGATAACCCACCAAATTTCACAGTAGGAATTATATTTGATGGTTTTAACGCTTCATGTGCCTTTCGTCATATTTTTGAGATCCATCATTATAATATGGCATAATTTTAAACTCATCACAGAATATAATGTTGTGTCGATACGTTCATCACGATTAATATTAGTTATACCGTAATGTAGCCTATTTGTTATATTACGTTGTGAAAGTAGAGGTGTTTTTCTGACATTTTTTGATCTTAATTGATTATCTTTGAGCGCATTTTGTACACTTCTCTTAGTTATTCGAACGCCTGTTGCCATATATAATTCTGGGGCTAATTTTCCGCTAGATGTTCGTGGATTATCTCGAACCTTTTTTCAATAATAATGGTACGTTACGTTTCGACAGTTTTTTGGGTCTTCCTGGAGACGTGTTTAATTTCAATCTATCCTCAGGTTTGCTTTGATGTAAAATATTATATACTGTCCGGATATGCACTCCCATTGAATTTGCAGTTTTTGTACATGTTTTACCATTTTCGCATTGAAAACAAATTAATTGAATCACTTCTGCACTTGTTCGTTTACCAGGCATTTTAAATTTACGTAATTACCTCAACAACTTCGATAATATAACGATATTGTAATACAGTGCCCTTGTTATAAATTGCAAAGTTTGTTTGATGTTAATCTTACAGATGTATGACTAATTACAAATGAATAACAGCAGATGAAAGGCAGACAGGCGCCTTTTATGAAAATATTTATTTCGCAGTGTAAATATAATATATATTCTGAATTAATTTTACTGTGCCCTTAATTTTTTATTAAATTTTACAAAATTCTGGATCTGAATAAAGGAATACGTAATAAATGAATTAACTACCTAACTTTGAAAATCCATATACGCGTTGATTTTTTATTAGTGTTATAACATGAAATTTCGCTAATTTTTTAGTATTGGAAAGATTTATTTCCCTGACTGTATCTATTCAGTGAGATTTTTAAAAATGATGCTTCGAAATCATTAAAATGATAAAATAGACAATTTTCCAATATCCATTTTGGACCACACAAATCATATTTAATAAGGTGTGAATTGCAAGCAAAATGAGTAGCATTCTGCAAAGTAGATAGACAGATAGACAGATAGATAGATAGATAGATAGATGGATAGATAGATAGATACTCGTAGATTGATAGATAGATAGATAGTTAGTGACTTACCAGTGGCATATAATATACATCAAGACAATAATAACAAACATAAAATATGTGAGTATGTAGTGCAACATTACAATTGCCATTTTTTTTAATATATAAAGCTATTCTTTTCTGTAAAGATTGTCTAATTCTTGCAAAATTCCATTATTCTTTCTAAGTTCATTACAGGCGTCTTTAATTCTTATCCAAAGCTGATTACGAGTTTCTACTGAAACAACGTAAACAGACGATTTTCAGTAGCACCAAATACAAAAATTCCTGGGGTTTAGATCTAGGGATCTTAGAGGCCAATTGATTGGAGTGCCTCTTCCAATCCATTGGTTTCCATAAGTGTTGTGAAGAAATTGACGAGCGTCTCTACTAAAATGACCTGGGCAACCATCGTGCAAAAACCAGAAATTCTGTTGAATTATCAGTGGCACGTTGTCTATTACATGAGGTAAAACATTTTCCAGAAAACTTAAATAATCCTGTGCCATTAAACCGTCACGTAACTCTACAGGTCCCAACAGCTGATTACCGATTGCACCTATCCAGATATTTATACGAAATTCTTACAGGTACTTAGTCCTTCTTATTGTATGAGGATTTCCACCAACATAGGTATAATGATGTGCATTTTGTAAATTAAAAGTCCCATTTCTGGTAAAGGAAGCTTGATCGCTAAATGAAATGTGAGAAGGAAAATTAGGATCAAGATTATTTTTGTTTCCCAATCAGTTTGGAGAATGCGCGCGGGCAGGGAAGAATGCCAGGATACATAGCAGCGAATGTTATGACGCTAGTTCCAGGATTCTACTTAATTTAACCAAAACATCGTCGTTGCATTCCTTTATAATGTCAGAGTGTCTACCAGTTATATTTATTTTTAGGAAATACTGAACTCGTTTCTTTCAGCCTCTTGTGTAGGGTTTAAGTGCTGAGCGACTAAGATGCCTTCTGTCTAGAAATGTTTCGACGTATCTTTGTTCTCCTACACGCGTATTGCATTGTAACTTACCCATAGACTAAATGCTTATCAGACAGCTTGACATCAAAACCATTTCACGTAAATTTTTGATTTTGTAGATTTGTCAGGTACAACTCATAACTTAGCAATCAAACGTGATTTTATGCCAGAAACACGAAAAGTTTAAATTAATAGTTCTAGAAAACGGTGCATGATAGCGATTTCAAACAGGAGCACATTGTAGATTGGAAACATCATAAAGTTTTGAAGTTTGGCGTAAAATATATGAAAATTTTGAAGATAAAAATATTTTAATCGAAAATGCGTTACTTTCCTCCAGAGAGGACCGTAGCACCGTGATGGAAATAAGGAAATCCTATTTACAGTGGCCGATTTGTCATTAGCGGTTTAGTCATTATACCTAGCTTGAACCTTTTAAGGGCCTTTTCTTTTGGTATTTTAAAAAAGTTCACCTAGCGATGCCTCATTCAAAGGCCTCTAGCTCCCTTGGAAGCAACTCTGGATTAAGACAATTTAATTTAAAGGACACCAAAATACGTCTAGTATGTGGGGTTCTAGTTTGGCAGGTGAGTTTCTGGACACTCTGTATATTAAGTATCCCGGAAATAGTTCAACGAGTAAAAATTCTTTTCAAATAAGTAGCTCTTTAAAATTTTTTAACTTTTCGAACATTATTTATGCTTCATATGGTTGTAGGCAGTTTTATATACAATTTTTATGGTATTAAACATAAATGAGTTTGTTACGCAAACTATGCAAAAATGGGGAAGATCTGACAACTTGATCTTTCCTAACTAATCTTTCGAAGAACTATCTAAGCCAGCATTTAATTCCCGCTCAGAAAGGGAGCTAATGAACTGGTATTGCTGATTTGCAAGCAATTTCTAAAAAATGGTCTAATTGTGACTTATGCATATATTTAATTATTAAATGGAAGTTGCTGAAAGCACGCCTATTCGAATTTCGGACGTATTAACTATTTACTATCAGCAAAATCAATTACCAATCTATTGATCAACTTACCAATAATGAAGCTCTTGTAGGTTTCTCATAGCAAGGTAGCACAAAGATTTATTCGTGCAAATTAGGTTTATATGGATTGACAGGAAAAAGGATGTGCTTATTTTATGATTTCTTAACAAAGTTGTTTACTGCAAAAGGAGCGGGTGTTCCAAACAAACACTAAATAACAAAACTATTAGGATGCCGCATTGGGCTTAACGACAAATTTCAAATTTCGCGTAGCTAGACGTGTAACGCACGGAAACAATCATACTACAAGAAAACAATAATATAATAGCGACGCAAGCTAAAGCAAACTTGCGCGACAGTAATGCGCGTATTTAAGTGTATTATGACCAAAGAAATTATTTTTTGTGCTTTATTTAAACTCAAAATTAAATTGAATTCAATAATTCAGGACTAAGAATTATGTATTTACATGTGGCATAAACAGATTTATAAAATATATTGGGTTTAGCGGTATCCGTACACAAAAATATTTTCCGGGTGTACATCAGAGTTTTATTGGAGCATATGTTTATTATCAAGGACGAATTCAGCACTCTTGTGGATGACTATATCAATAGCTGCTAAGATTTTCTGTTACTGAAAGATAGGTCTACAAATATTTCGATATGTATGCCAAATGTTATTCTTAGAGCTTTTTCCTTGAAGTATTAAAATGTTTGGCAAATATATTGCATTACCTCAAAGAATCGTTCCATAATGGAGAATGGACTCGAAATACGCATAGTACTTACTTTTAAAGTTGAGAGTTTGACCTCAGTTATCTAGGACAAAAATAGTTTCATGTAGTTTATATGTAATTTCATCAATGTGGTATTCCCATTGTGATTGATTATCCACTGCTAGTAAAAGAAATGTCGTCGAATAAACATTATTTAATTTAGTATTGGTTTGTTTCAAGATTAGCGAAAGGGAAATAACCGCGCCATCACTTAGAAATGGTATGGTGTATTGTCTGGGTTTATTATTAAACGGTTACCGTTAGTCCACACTGCTAAGTGTTTGGTTTATATGGACATTATCACCATATAGATTGATATTAGCATCATGGGCGTACATAATAACATTGGCGTTGATAATACATGCTAAGTCATTAAAATAAGTCAAATTCAAGGGAGACCCTGTCATTGACTCTTATGGGACATCACAACCAATATATCATAAGGCCGAGCCACATATTCGTGGGTTACCGATTTCATATAAATATTTACTTCAACTATTTGCTCTCTAAGTGCAGAAAAAGCTGCGCTTACAGTGTAAACAAGTTTACAATCCTTTTTTAGAGACTCAGCATTTTTAAGTGGCTGCAGCAAAAAAAATTCAAGGTCTAAAAATATATGAACAGATAGCAGCGAGAAGCTTTGAAATTGAAATTTGAATCGATAATTAAAGTTTTAGCACGAATTATTATTCGACGTACAGCAAAATTAAGGCCGCCCATGCAGAGGATACAACTTAATTAACAAAATTCGTGCTGTACTTAAAATTCCACTTAAAAAAAGATAATTACAGATCGATAAATACTTTGTCAGAAACAATCAGAAATATAGAACTATGCAAATATAAGATATGATATTTTAAAAGGCGGTAAAATATAGAATGGAGATACGTTTTGTTACTCTTTGAATATGATTTGATGTTACAAATGCTTTAATGTTCGCATATATTTCTATCACTCCAAATAATTTTGCTATATCGCAACTATTTAGCTAGTTAGTGCTAGAGCTTAGCTACGTGGTTAGTTCTAGAATGTGGCTTTAAATATATTACATACCTAGTAAAACGTTTGACATGATATTAGTAATGTTCAACGTAATTTATTTATTGCAATTATTATTTAGAATCGCACACATATTGTCATTACATATATAGAATCTGCTACAGCGATTAATACGTTCTTATCATTTCCAATGAAATAAAGGAGTAAATTTTCTAACAAATGCATGTATATTATTTACTTATTTTAGGCTTATAAATTCATAAAAATAGTATTTAGTTAATTTCACATAATTAAAGTGTTAATATTAGTGTTTTGCTTTTATTTGACTGTTTAAAAAATAAAATTATATCTTATCTGTTAAAAATTATGGTAGCGATATGATTTGTTTTAAATAGTAAAAAGTACTTAAATTAGAATCACACAGATTGTCCAGAAAGCATTAAATATTCGTAGTTTTTCCAAATAGTACGTTTTGGTAGTCATTTTTCGTCTTGTATGTAGGTGAGAAAATGAAATGTGACGTTAAAGCTTAAAATTTAAAAATATTCCTTAATTGTTTAGACCCTAAAATTGTTATTTGCCAATTATACTATAATGACCCCAGGTAAGCATGGTAATTATATCCGGCAGTGTGTACCTCTTATTAAAAGAATGTGAAAATCCAATTCCAGATTTCTCACTTGTACATATAGAGGTCCGGAAAACTGTTCTCTTACAAGTTGTATGCGATTTTTGAAATAGTTCCAGTAATCATAGAGGTCTATTATTTCTAATTATACTGTAAATAACACTTCACTTTTTTAATTTGTTCTTTTTTGCCAGTCACTCTCGTTGAAGAAATTTTGCCTTTAAGGTTAATAAATTCCAAAAATTTCTGCCCTTGGTTAATCGGAAATTTTGCCAAATGTTAGCTTATTTGATCTTTCACACGGTCATAATTATTAACGGGAGAATCTATCCTATCAAATCAATCGATGCTTTTCTAATAAATTCGTACAGATCCTTGAACAAGGTTTAATAAGTTAAGCAATCCGTATCCGTATATAAAACTTTCAAATTTACGCGACCTACTGCTTTTACCACGAAATTATTGTAAAAATCATAAACATAAGTAGGTATGATTTGCCGATTCTACATCACTCCCCCCACTCCTTAAAATAAACCGGTTTTATATGGCAATTTAACATTGCGCTCCCCCTTCTACTCCCAA
>JAHWXV010577618.1:0-10941 GCA_024586415.1 Phrixothrix hirtus | reverse complement strand
ATTCATTTATATATATATATATATATATATATATATATATATATATATATATATATATAGGGTGTTCCCAAATCAATGACAGATGTCTCAGAAATTTTAGATACGCTTACAAACTTTCAAATGGAACGCATAAATTAGTACGTATGTACTCGTAATCTAGCTGACAACAAAGTATCCGGCATGTCTCATTGGCATGTAGTGAAGTTTAGGCAACACATTTGTTAGGGTAACACAAATAAGACAATTTAATAACATGTTTTGATGAGACTACATAGAAATTTTTGAAAATTTTAACTAACATTGTTGGGAAAGTACTTGGGCAGAACTTGTTATATTTTAAGGTTCAAAACCCTCGAAGAAAAAATTACATTAAATAATTTAGATTTATAAATGGCTAATAATCTGTAAACTTAGTATCATTGGACGCAGCTGTCGTTTTAAATTTAAAACGTTTATTTGTACCCACGTTTCTCCTAACATGAATCAAAACGTTACTAAAGGTATTTGTTTCGTTTTTCTTATACTTTCGTTGATTTGTTATATACCGTGTAAATAGAAAGTAAGAGATATTGATATTAGAGCTTTTATTACTCATTGTACGAAAACAAATTGGCACTTATTACTTTCTAGGTTCAGATAGTGACGTCATTGACAATGGCAATCTATACTTTTTGTGGCAAAATTAGATAGTATATTATTTTCTGTTTATGTTCATGTAAAAATATCACAAGTTTGCTTAAGAAATCCTTTAGTACACTTAACGTTCAAGTGCATTAATTGCTAAAAGTTTTATCTTAAAGAAAAGCATTTGCCTTGAAAACGAAAACCATTAAACAAACTGGATTTACTATTAATGTCAGTTATAATGCTCAAAAAAGTACCTCTTATGGTTTTGACCATCCAACGCTTAGCAGAAACAGAATATATGGAACTTTTGATGATGTTTGGTTACGGTAAAAGAACGCCAGGAGGTCTATGCTATAATTAACACTGTCTATCTAAATCGCGTACCTCTCACACTTTCACTTAATAAAAAATTCAGAGATTAAAGATATGTTGAAGATATTAGAAGAAGTAGCCGACCAAAAGTAACAACGGAAGATAAAATGCATTACTGAAACTTTCCGAAATTTCTCAATCTTCGACTAGACAATGTTAGCTAAGGAATTGTATTAAGTATTTTACACCAAGACAAATTTCGCCCTTATACTTAGTTCTGGAACTATCCGTAAATGATTTCGACGGGCGGTTGAGTTCCGTGATGATCTTAATACATTAACATCGTTTTCTCTAAAGAAGTTACATTTTCACTGAACGGAGCTGAAAATTGACATAATTGATGTTATTGGTCGCACCGTAATCCTAATTGGGTGGAAGAATTATAATTACGCATTCTCCTCAGAATATAGCAGCATTTGGGTAGAAATTGTTGGAAGTAGAATACTTGGTTGTTTTCTTTATTGAGGGTACATTAAATGTCGTTCAATATTTAAGTTTCTTGAGGTTTGCACTTGTTGTAAATATGGAAAACGCGGATGTACTGAACGAAGCGGTTTGATTCCAACAGAGTGGAGCCCTGCGTCATTACGGTATTTACATTCGACAATATATAGATGTAGGTTTTAAAAATAAGTGGATTGCTAGAAGAGGAGTAATCGAGTGGTCAGTCCACACAATGTATAGTTGGCGATTTAAAAAATTTTTCTTTGACGTCACCGCCTAAAACTATAACGTCGTTCATCGAGTAATAAAACTCTAGCAGTAACGTTCTCTACTTTTTATTTAAAGTATCGATTATTTACACAAAATCCTCAGATATTTAGGGTTTAGTAAGAAAAGTGAATTTGAATACTTGTTTATAAACATTCTTGTCCCCGTTACATCTAGTTTCTCCGTAAATTGTCACAGCGCGTTAGGCGTTACGCCCAACAACGGTACTGATGTCCTGCCAGCTCATCTATGTAGGTAGGGTCCCTGTTAAATTGCACCAGCACCGTCCGCGCTCTAAAGGAATACGCTGGGAAAGCGTACAAGGAGTCGAGATATAGGGGGGGGGGCACTGTTGCAGATAGGGCGCTCAAAGTATGGAACTATTCCTCGGAACAGATACAAACAGCTCCGTGGCCTCTAGTTAGTTTGTCCCGGGGTTACCTTTTATTAGGGCCCCAAATATTACTATCAATCAATCACAGGGGGGAGGGACCTTAATTATCACATATCCCCTGAAATACAAGGTATTAACAATTAACTTATTCTACGTTCAAAAATAAAAGTCTAGTTAGGTAATACGACATATCTATTGCTAAAGAAATGGCTTATTTATCATACACACAAAACAATCGGTTACCAAAAAAAAAGGTTACAGATAACTTCTCCGTCTCTTGAATTTGACCTGATTGAAGAGGTACTGGAAGAACTAATCAATCTACTAAACCTAAAATTAGGGTTAAAATATAATAGGTACAGTCCGCGTATGTATGCGTCTAAAATCTGGACAAAAGGTATGCATTAATGGGCTTCCCTCACACTGGAAGGTTTAAGTTGGCCTCTACAAGGGTTGCCATCCGGGACGTTGACTTAAATTGAATTCTCGCCAGGAGGCGTTGACATTTCGCTTACGCCTACGCCTACGCCTACGTCACTTTATCGGTCTTTCTGAATGCCCTGAACCAGAGTCGTCAATCGTGATTTGTTTATGGATTTCTGCGTCTGCAGAAGAACGTAACACGTTCAAAAGAGCAGCAACTGGGATGGAAAAAGGCAGGTCAATCTCCAGAAATATGCTATTCCATACTACATTATGTGGAGTCCATACACTAACAAACCTGAACACTTCAAACAAAGAATTCACACACACGACCGTTTCTGTTCCAAACCCAAATAACGCGTGGATTAACTGCCCATTGCGCGGGGGTGTCTCGCGACGAATTAATACGAATCATAAATATCGTTGAAATCCTCCAGATGTGAAAATTGACATTTAACTGTCACTTTAAATTAATTATATGTCTCCTAATCGTCACGGAGCGTAGAAAAACGCGCCTCTCGTGTTTTTTTCCTACAGGAAGCTCCCTTATTTATTATTTTTGTTGTCCTTGCTAACAATGCTGTTTCTGAAAACATACGGAGGCAAATTTAAAAGAAGATTTTGTTTATTATGCGCGGAACGCCAACAGAATCTGATAAAATCTCATGTACATGTGTGTATTCCTAAATTGTAAACTACAAGAACATTCTAAGAACAAAATGTTGCAAACGCGAGCAAATCGTTTAATTAGCTAATAATCATCAACTTTACATGACTTACGACAAACTCTATCGGATTACAAGGAAACACGAAATTGTAATACTAATTGTATCGACTTGTATAATTTGTTTTTACAACCTTTATCTCGCTATGCGCGCTTCTTTGGCTGTAACTACTATTATTGTACCCTAAGAACATATGACTGATTTTCTTCATAAATTTATCGAATACTAACGCTTTATGGAAAAGTATAAGCTTTCCGTTATATTTATTTTTTATGTATCTACTTACCTGCCCAATTTGATTACTAGCTTGTACGCTGTTGCTCGGTTGATCTAACTCGTATACCTCTCACGCTATGTGTAACGTATATTTAAATCTTTCTAAATTAATTTAATGTTTTCATTTAAGATTACAAATGTGCTTATTAGTAAGTTAATTACATTTACTTTACCTTCCGTAAAAATGGGCGCCATTGTTGATGGATATGTAACGGTTGTGGTTTCTTTCTCTGAAATAAGATTTGTGCTTTACTTTTTGTATCTTCTGATTAGTTAGGATAGGTGCATAATTATAATTTTGTTTAGAAATATGAATGAAATAAGAAGATGGAAATTAATTTGATTTACCTGTTGTCCTTATTTCTACGGTTGTCGTTGGAGCTTTAGTTTGTAGCTTTATTTCTGTAAATATAATGAGCGTTAGTGTCGAATAAGATAATTAACTTGTTAAATGTTTGACTAACTATTTCTTGAATAAGCTTCGTATAATGACCCGGAGTTAACAACTTCAAATGTGTATCCGGCATAATTTTATAACTACATTTAATCAGCTCTTCATAATGGTTCTGCTCTGACATCGACTAAAGTGCTGTCTTAAAGTAACATAACTTCAGTAACTACAAGTCATTACAGTGAAGGCAAAGATCACCCTCTAGACGATTTGTGGTATGAGTTGAACGTCCATAAAACAAGTTAAACAGATTAGTGGCTCTTGTTTGGAATACATATACTTAAGCCGAACTTAAATCTACATAATTAGGATAGAAACTTTTTAATAAACCAAGAAGGTTTCTCTTAGCTTTCGTTTTTGCCGTTTCTCTTAGCTAATATGCTTCTAAAAACTTTATATAAGGGTCGATCATCATAGAGTAATTTATCAAAAACTTACAAAAAGAACATTAAAGTTACAATAAAATGTTTCAAAGTTAAAACTAAAGTCTTACCATAGAGCCGAATTGTTCCGTTCACTTTTCCTAGAGAATTCGTTGCAACGCAGGAATACGTGCCTATATCCCTCCGTAAAACGTTGTGTATTACTAATATCATAATGACTTTGTATCCTTGACGCTCTTCTGATATGGAATGCTTTTTACTGAAAATAATAAAGATTTAAATTTGTTTAATATTATAATTGACAGACTTATACATTTCCGAATTATTTCTAGGGGTAATAACTTACTAAACACGGAAAATACATTAACAAACATCGGACGATTCCATTTCTAGATTTTAAGTTATTAAATTAGCTAAATAAGAAGAAGATATTTTTTTGTCAGGTTGATTATGATCGCATAATACAAACAAGCAAGCATTTTCAGGGTTATTCTTTTTCAAGCACTGTCCCCTAGGCAGTTCCTTTTATCTGGGTGTTAAGAAGTTGATAAATAATTGCAGATCCGTATATTGTTTATATTAAAAGGTATTTTAATATAAATAAATTAAAGAAGAGGATTCCTCCTAAAACTGGTACGAATTTTAAAAATTAATTCGACACAAGTGAAAAGCCATATAACTGTAACATAAATAATTCTAAGGCTTCTCACCAAAAGATTTTTAACATAACTAAATAGGCAAAAATATAAAAGTTTGCATTTTCAACCAGCGTGACGGAGCATCAGCAGACCAATGGTTTCGCCCTGATGGGGCTCATCAGTGCTCGGTGACTTTGCACGCTAGTTCAAAATGCAAAACTATCTGTTAAACACATAAACCGGTGTGGATATCGATGACAAATAATGGCAGAGTCATCTATTGTTTATATTAGGAAGTATTTTAATATAAATAAATTAAAGAAGAAGATTACTCCTAAAATTGGCACGAATTTTAAAAATTAATCCGACACAAGTGAAAAGCCATGAAACTGTAATATGAATAATTCCACGGCTTCTCACCAAAAGATTTTTAACCTAACTAAATAGGCAAAAATATAAAAGTTTGCATTTTCAACCAGTATGACGAAGCACCAGCAGACCAATGGTTTCGCCCTAGTATGACTCATCAGTGCTCGGTGGCTATGCACGCTGGTTCAAAATGCAAATCTTCCTGTTAAACACATAAACCTGCGTGGGTTTCGATGACAAATAAATTTTTGGTGAGAAGCCTAAGAAATTATTCATATTTCAGTTTCATACATTTTCATTTGTGCCGAATTAATTTTTAAAATTCGTGCCAATTTTAGGACGAATTTTCTTCGTTAATTTATTTATGTTAAGAAGTTGTTACTCCAAATATGAAACCTAAAGCTTAAACTTGGGCTCAGAATCACAGAAGTGCATTACATTTCTACTATAGCAATATTTTATTAGCCAGATTTATATTTTACCTATGTTATACAGGGAGTTTGAGAATAAGTACGAAGAAATTTAGGAGGTCCTTCCAAGGTTAAAACGAAGCGGAGGCGCTCATATAAAATTTTTGTCTAAGGCACTCCCTTGAGGAACTAGAACCCCTGGGGCCGAAAAATACGTTTCTATTTTTTCCTCCGATTCGGGAGAAGTTTGAAGGATGTGGTTTAATTGAAGAAGTTTATTTATGTAAAAGCTACCTACTACTAATTTTTTGACCGTTTCATACCATTAGAAGGGGCTAAAACTGCCAACCCCTATCTAATGTTTTTAGGGAATTTTCAGCGATGTCACTTTGTATCATTTAAAAATATAAATTATGTAGCAACCTTCATTTAGGAACTTTTATCTCTCTTGAAGTTATTGTCTAAATCGTTCTGTTTTGAAGTAAAAATGTAAAATGTACTCAAATGTTTTTAAATTAATTTCCGTCTTTAATTGATTGAAAAATCTAGTAGGTCTCTGTCACAGTCGCCAAAATCAAATGGTGTATGTTTTTCTCTGCAAAAACATTATTGACTTTATTGTATAAGTAGTTACTAACCCCGTCTTTGTTAACAAAAGCTTATTTTGCTGTAAAATTACAATCTTGGAAATAGCAGATATACTATGGGCATTCTAAATCAAAATCCCATGTTATTTTAAAGGGGCCAAAATTTTCCAATCCAAGGTCATTCTAGCTTCTGGGACCACAAGATCCCGCGCCAACTTCAGACCAATTCAAGGTCAATGCCCTGTTATTAGGCCAGCTTCAGGCGGTCAGCACCATCTTAAGACGTAGTCGGGGTAGCTTAAGACATTAGTCGGACATCTTAAGACGTAGTTAGGGCATCTTAAGACTACACGGGAAATTCAAATATAGTTGGAAGCTTCGAAGTTAGCAACGATGTCAACACCCCGAAGATGGCATTATTTACAACCGCCCTAAGATGCTTCATTAAGATGCCCGACTTAAGACGTTAGTTGGACATCTTAAGACGTAGTCGAGGCATCTTAGGACTGAGCTGGAAATTCAAATATAGCTAGAAGCTTCCAAGTTGGCAACAATGTCAACACCCCGAAATTGGCGTTATTTGCAACCGCCCTAAGATGCTCCCTTAAGATGCCCGACTACATCGATGCTCGACTACGCCTTACGATGCCCCGTCTACGTCTTAAGATGTCTGACTAGCGTCTTAAGATACCCTGACTACTTCTTAAGATGATGTCGACCCCCTAAAGCTGACCTAGCAACAGAGAATTGATCTTGTATTGGTCTGAAGTTGGCGCGGGGGTCTTGTGGCCCCAGAAGCTGGAATGACCTTGGATTCCAAAATTTAAGCCTCTTTAAAATAATATGAGATTTTTATTCAGAATGCCCATAGTATATCTACTAGCAATGAGTAATAATAATTACATAAATTCCCAATTAGCTACATGCATTTTATGATTGAGTTTTCGGGCAGAGGAGTGAGGTTTGACTAGCGAACGAACATAGTCGCTGTTTTTATTGTAATGTCACCTTAGGCTCATTAGTCTTTGAATCGGTGGATCGGGGGCAATACAAACATCAAGTAAACAACACTGCCATATTATTCTTGTCGTCATGGAAAATCCAAGAACTTGAAGAAATCCTACATCTCTTCAAGATCAAAAACTTCAAAGCTGCGTTCGAAGATATAGATAAACTTCCCGCAGAACTGTCAAGAGAAATTTTGTCCAAGAGGATCAATACTCGAAACCGAAACAACCTCCAGAAGGAATACATCATTACAGTGCCAATTTTAACGCCAAGAATCGCCCCCAGAAAGTGTGACAATAAACCGGAAAAATCCGCTGCATCAAATCCAAATCAAACCGCCGCATTTACGAAACAATCAACCGACCAATTGTCGGCGTAAAAAATCCAACCCCTGCTCCTACAGCTGATTACATTAAAGCGGAAAGAGACGCACGCGTTCTCTTAAATCAAGATCAAATGGACAACTCCTCTGAAGAGGATGCAGAAAAACCACCAAAATCTGAATTGGTACAAGTCAAACAAAAAAGGAAAAGACATACAACCAAGCAACCAGAACCGGCTGCAAAAATAACAACGGCAAATCAATTCCAAGAATTGAAATGTGCAGAAACCCCAGTGACTGATATACAACCAGAGGCTGTAAAGACAAAATCCGAACCCAAACCTCCGTCCATGGTGATCCCGGAAAAAGAAAAATGGGAGCAATTAATCGTATAAAAATCATAAAAGCCAAAAATCTATCGGACTGCATAGCAATACAACAAGAAACTACGAAACACTATAAAGATATTTATAAAATCCTAATCGAAAATAAGTACCAATTTCGTGCTTTCAAACAAATAACGAAAAACCGTTAAGAGTGGTAATAAGCGGGATACCAGAAGCAATTACTGAAAACGAGATAAAAAATGACCTTGCCAATCATAATGGTACAACGTATGTATAAAGGGAGAAGTGTGAAAATCCCAATACCATTAGTCAGTGTACTCGTCAGTAAATCGGATACTCTTAGGGCGAACACTGTTTTCAATTTGAAAACGGTGTTCGCACTAGCAGTAACACTGGAGTCACCTAAAAAGAAAAATTCCGCCATACTATAACACCGGTGCTAGTGCTATGGACACTGGCAGTCAAACTGCCAAGTGCCAAGTGCGTAAAGTGCGGGGTGGATCACACCACACGAGAATGTGGAAAACCCAAAGAAACCCCCACCCACTTGTGCGAGAAACCATCCTGCAAACTATCAGGGATGTAGATTACAGTCGAAGCATAGGACAACGCCAGCTTCTACTGTGCGCAAAGCAATTTATACTAGCAGGAACAAACAACAACGTTACCCATGTGTATAAATTACCAGAAACAAAACCTGAAAGTAACACAAACGCATGGAGTACAATACTGAATATTCTAGCGATAATAGACATCCATCAGTTAATCAGTACAGATAAAATAATTCTGCAAGAAATTGCAAATTCCGCTACTGAAATCAAGCAAATACTTACTTTCAAATTAAACAGTGGAAAATTAACCAAAGTCAAAAACCTACAAAGGAAAAGAGAACCTCCCTATGGCACGCCCTCACAGCGGAAGACCAACAATAAATATCTCGTACAACTAAATATCTGGAGGCAAAAGTAGCAATTACTTTGGACTCCAATTGTCAATTAATTCAACGGTTCAGCGCATTTTACGTATGGGATGGAGAATGGAAATTGTGCCGAAGCTAGTCGGTTGTACGCTGATATGTACTTTCAACGAGCTGTATCTGAGTACTCGATGTTTCCTTGTTTTCATCAACGTCTTTGCGAAACCGAAAATTTTTGAATGCGCACAGACGATGCTGGTCGAAATCGTGATGCTAGAACAGTGGAGTTGGAAGAAGAAGTTCTGGATTTAATTGAAGAGGACAATACGACCAGTACTAGAAGAATTGTAGATACCATAAACGCTAGTCCATCGACTGTAGAGAGAATCTTGAAATTCCAGCAACCCTATTATTACCATATCCAGCAAGTTCAGGCCCTTCTACCATGTGATTATCGCCCTAGGTTAGTCTTATGCAGAAGATCAAAGAAAATCCAAGATTTTTGGAATTAATCATGTTTACGAATGAAACTTCTTTTTCACGAGATGCGATAATAAATTTTCATAACAACCACGTTTGGGCCGATGAAAATCCCCATGCAACGCAAGAAATTCACCATAAACATAGATTTTCTCTCAATGTGTGGTTGGGTGTTATTAAGGATTATTTGATAGGACCATATTTTTTACCCTTAAGATTAAACGGCGAATCTTATATAATTTTCTTCGAGAAGAACTTTCTACAATGCTCGACGACCTCCCAATACAAATTTGGCTGCAATTGTGGTTCACGCATGACAGAGCCCCGCCCCATTTTGCTGCAAACGTACGACAACATCTTGACAATATATTTTCTAATCGGTGGATAGATAGAGGAGGGCATGAAACTTGGCCGTCAAGATCCCTCGATTTAAATCCCATGGATTTTTGTAGCTAGGGTTATCTAAAATCGTTGGTGTACCGGACACCCGTCGAAAACGAGAACGAGTTAAAAAATAGAATCGCAATCAGATTAGAAGTACTTCTGGTATATTGGCTCGCATTCGCGAAACGATGAGACGAAGAATTGCATCGTGTAGACTGGTTACTGGCGACAATTTTAGGCACATTTTGTAAACTGTCGCTTCTGGTTTGTTTTCCTGTATTGTTAAATAAACTTTACGTTTTATTGATTATTTAGGAAACTCTGTGATTATTTAATTAAGAAATGTTTGAGTACATTTTATTTTTCTACTTCAAAGCAAAACGATTTAGACAGTAACTTCAAGAGATAAAAGTTCCTAAATGAATGTTACTATATAATTCATATTTTTAAATGATAAAAAGTCGAAATCGTTAAAAGTTCCTTAAAAAAATCAAATAAGGGTTGACAGTTTACCTCCTTCTAATGTCATAGTGGTGGGTAGCTTTTACATCAAGGAACTTCTTCAATTAAACCACATCCTTCAAACTTTTTTTGAATCAGAGAAAAAAATAAAAACCTATTTTTCAGCCCCATCCTCAAGGGGTTGTAGCTCCTCAAGGGAGAACATTTTGATCAAGAAATGACCTTCTAAATTTCTTCGCACTTATTCTGAAATAACCTGAGTAGCGAGCGAAAAAGTTCCAAGGCAAGGAATGAACGTGAAACCTAAGAATGCTAGGACGAGTTATTTTTAATAAATAAGGGGATAGGTGCTGCGATTACACTCTCTTTGTTTATTTGTAGGCTAATATTATGCATTATAGGTATAAATTCAAATTAATATATCGATTTCCAGTTAAGGAAAAGACATGTATATGAATTTTGACAACCATACACAATTAAAGCGATTAGAATAAAGATTGTATCAGATATGTCCGTTATTTTCGTTCTGGGTATATATGTAATAAAAAGCTTGGCGTTTATATTATGTCAAATGTTTAAATCCACAGAAGCGGCGTTTTAAAGAGAGAAAGAGGGAGAGAGAGAGAGAGAGAGAGAGAGAGAGAGAGAGAGAGAGC
>JAHWXV010577556.1:0-16431 GCA_024586415.1 Phrixothrix hirtus | reverse complement strand
CAGACCTACCCCTACTCTGCCGATAACTTTAGAGCTAGACGGTCAAAGATTTTTTGTCACGTTTTTAATAGATACACTCATTCAAATTGCTACGTGGCAACAGCACAAACCACAAGTATTTTGATTGTGGTTGGGTATTGGTTTGTAATAGAAATTCTGAATAAATATTTGGCTTCTCTTAATATTTGTTTATTTGTTCAGGTTTTGGTGAAATTTAATGATTTAAACTGTGCCAAAATACTGCTTTATTTCTCTTGTCAAAGTGGCTTCAGAGTGATTATTATGTTTTAACATATAAAGACCATACAGTTTTAGTACTTCGGTCTTGGGGCTACTTTGACACCAAGTTTTTTTAAGGTACTATTGGGTTGATATTGCCCATTTTTGGTAAAGGTATATAATGGAATCGCCTAGAGAGCTTCTGGATCGCAAAAAGTGTCAAAAACCCATCAAAGTAGCCCCCCTCTTTGGCAACCTAATAAAAACCGGTGTAATGAATGAAATAGAATACTTCGGGACAAATTTCCTCCTTTTTCGTTATGAAATCACTTCATATTGTATAAAGGGAGCAATGGTGGAAGCCTTGAAAAAACTATGACATTGAAATGGTAGGAAATCATGTTGTGGCTTTAATATTCTATTTGCCTAAAACTTCGTAAAAGGTACTCTGGCATAAAAAGTAAACCAATCCACCACCTTTTGGCCTTTCGAACCGGATATAACTTTCATTTATTTTTTGTTTGTATTCCACAACAAATATTCATAATTTTTCAAATAAAATATAGATGTTTTCACACCTACTTATTTACTTTCCTTAAAATGATTTATTAACGAATGTAGTTAAGCTACTATTTATTAAGATTAATTTTCAGTGAATCATTTTTCACGACGCTAATAGTGTTACATTTTTAAATTTGCTTGTAATTTACGTTTTATCTGATTAAATGTAGGTACATTTAGAAATAACGTCGACTCGAAGAGAACGTGACAAAACGACAATTTACCTTTTAAGCTGAAGTTTAACAATTATTAAAAAATTGTAGATTCGCTTTCGGTTTATGCTTTTCTGTCGATTAGTCGATCGCATTGATAATAAAAATGTACTTTAAATAAAATTCTAAAAATTCAACAATAAATGGAGAATATTGAAGATAAATTACATCAAATCTTCAACGATTATAATGTGTCATTAAAAATTATTTCTAAAGCAATACAATTATATCCAAGTCCAAAATATTTATTGCTAGCAGTAAATTTTACTCCTACACTGGATTTAGTTAATTAATCTATATCCTGAATAATAAAAGGATTGTAACAAGAATATAATAATTAATGTAAATCTTTAAGCTTTATACAAACGGAAACGAACATTTATTTGGGCTAGCAAAGATATATCATTGTGTAGATTTAATCAGTACATAATAGATCTTGTCGGGACATTTAAATTTCTAAATGGATTTCGAAGGCACATTTTACACGCACATTTCAAATTTTTGTCCGAAGGTCAACGGACTCATGTTTGATAATTTTCAAAAATTTAGATTCTAACATTTGCATATACATTAAAAGGAAAACAAAAATTGTAACCCCTGCTAATAAATAAATGTAACACAAGTAGCTGTTATCGTAAATCATTTCAATTCCATGCATGATAAGAATGGAATATATGTACATGTACAGGTAACCATCGCTGCGGTTCATAAATTGTACCAATTTAGAATACGTAGACAACAATGCAATTGTATTATATTTGGAAACGGTGGTTGCATTCTCCAGCACGCACAGTTGTATCCCGGATTTTGAGCATAGCTGACATGAAATCACAAATAATAGGGAAATTACAGGATGTGGCATTTGCTTAGATTCTATAACTTATGTGTTTATTTCGAAGCTCCGCTGAGCAAAGAAAACATGAGAACGGAAATACAAATCATAAGTCAAACCACTTACGGATTTCGATTTCTCTCGCTCGCAGTTATTTACAAGGATCTCTGACAATTTTCGAGAGATAAGTTTATCCTACAATTAATTGCGGTTTGTGATTTTATCCAGATATTTAGTATTCTACACCAAAAATCAAACCAAAATAATCTTCTACTTAACATTTTTGCCAACATTATATCGGAAATCAGTTTTAAGATTGTAAATATGATTTTCCTTTCTGAATAATGATTGCTGCATAAATACAAATTTAGACTTTCGTAAATGTAAGGTAGTAAGACAAGGTGGTCAAAAATTTGGAGAACTGATAATAAGAAATCCAACAGATCTGACACCTTGCTTGGCATGAAGTAAACCGATACTGCAGCAATGAGAACAAATAGATGAAACATAACGGATGTATAAAACATGACATACAAAACTGCTCCATCATCAGTACGAATTACAACTCCTTACTATCACTAAGTGAGCGGCTAGTACGTATCATTCAAGCTGATTTGTTAGTAGTGTGTCACAAAAATGAAACGGCGATGTTACAAACAATCTCTTTTGACAGTCCTGAAGCCAAGGACAATGAACCACATTCTGGAAGTCTTTCCAAATCAAACCTAACTCAGGAGTTAGGTATGCAGAAAGTGTGCGCAAAGTTGCTTCCAGAAAACCACGCAGTCGAGAAATGCCAAAATGAAAAGACTAAATGTCTTGGTCTATTGAAACGTATCCAAAGTGATGGAAATCTACTCGAGAAAGCGATCCTGAAACTAAACGCACCGCGTCATAAGAAAACCCCTGAGATAGCAAATTTGTGCCTCAAGTATACTTTAAATTAAAATTACTATCTTGGAGTTTTTGAAAGACTCCGGAAAATGATTTTTCGTGCTCGGCCAAGCATTGCAGACAATTGGATTCCATCCCATGACAACTATTATTATCACACGGCACTTTCCGTCGCCGAATTTTTAAACAACAAGGGTATTGTAGTAATTCCATAGCTACAGCATTCTTCTGAGTCTTTGTGGCTTTCTTGTCGAAATTAAAAATCTTACCTGAAATGTTTCAGCGCTGTTGCAAGGATTGGGAGCAACGCTTCAAGCAATGTGCAGCTTATCAACCGAACGATTGTAAAGGGAAAATGTTTATATATATATTATTTATGCCACAGTTTTGAAATAAAAGCTAAATAGTTTCCGGCTACACCCGTAACATAGATACTTCTCATCGACACCCGTTTTTAGTGTCAAAATAGGTAATATTACTAAATAAATCAAAAAACCCTTTGGAGTTACATTAATGCATATGGTCTCACTTGGTTTACTTAAATAAGTGCGGATATGTTAAAGAAAAGCTACTAACGAAATGCGTCCATAAAGTAGAAATTATAGTAATCTATACGGGACTCATTCAATATCTAAAGATAAAAACGGACTGTGGAAAACTGTTCAAATAAAAAGCACGATACTACACAAATACGCAAAATAGTTGTCGAAACGGATACTATTTCTTCACATAATTTCCATAAGTCATTTCATCATCACAAGTTCTCTTGAAAACTCCCCTCTGGAGGTAAAACGTTTTTTAATAAGTGCCTTGTTTTCAGAGGATGCAACCCCTTCTGAAATTTGCTCAAGAATAGCGTGCAATATGATAATTGTTGCATGAATCACATAAATTTTTACTGCTGCTAACGACCAACTTTTAAGGCAACCTCCACTGGTTCTGGAATCTCGCATTGAGGGATTTATTGTCAATTATTTATAACACACTGAACTATTGTAAAATATGCTCAAAATGGGTTCCCAAACAACTTATGGACATGTGCAAGGAAACTAGCCTTAGTGTGCATAAAGAAATCAAGCAACATTGTTTACGTGAAAAAAATGCAATTTTGGAAAGAATAGATAGAACATTATGAGCCAAAAAATAGGAAAGAATCAAGCCACAACCAGCGGCCGTAACAGTGATCTTACGATCATTTGGGATATCATAGCTTCAATTTTCTGAAATTATACATCAAAAGTCAGTACTACAATTATATGCTTCAACGGGAGGTCAGAACTGCAACAGTGACGTAACGGCATGCTTTGCATGGTAATGGATACTTTAGTTTCAAGACAATGCTTCACACATAGAGCAATAATCTTTTTAAGTCATTGAAGGACTAGGCTGGTGGATTGCGATGTTGTATCGCACGGCTTTTCAGATTTGTTTTGCTTGGATCACTCTCCAAGAGACATTGCGTGAATTAGAGTTTAAGGGCAGGAAATTTCGCTCACATATCAAGGCAGACTTTTTTTCCGATAGAATAACAATTTGAATATGCCTATAAGAAAGATAGTTGATATTTTGAAACTGCAACAGCTTTCTCTTTAAATACTTTTTTGAAGTATTATCAATATCCATGCTAACTGCGATGGTGAAAAAAGACATCTTATGGGCTTCCTTGCGTATATCAATATTAAGGGCAAATTTTGACTTCAATTATATTATACAAGTAACCTTCATATAGCTTCGTAACTACACAATGCGGTTTCAATATATTGTGTTATAAATTGACATGACTGTAGTTTCGATATAACGCAATCTACAAATTGTTATATCGCGTTTTTTTCACACAATTTTACCTACAACGTTGTGGAAGATACATTTTGGGTGAAACGTGATATTTCTTAATCCTAGTTTCCATGTTTCCAGGGTAACTGTATTATGTTAGAATAACAAGATCGGAGAAAAAAGGAAAACCGAAAACACTACTGTCATAACTAGAAAGTTAAGTAATAATTATTCGTTTACGCCTTTTTTTGCCAACTAGCAGACCATTGATTTTCGTATACTAACACATATTTGCATTTTTGTTACCAAATACGTTATAACCCCCGAAATTATCTATTGCTACTGCCAAGATCAAAACATTGTTGCCAGATAAAGTACCTAAAAAATTAGTTATCCTGTGATATAGATCTGGCAACGCTGTATTTGTAATTTATTCTAACATACAGGTTTTTCGACCATCCGTATGAGCTTGGATTAAACCAACATACAGTCAAGTCTATTGCATACCAAAGTGTAATGCTTGTAGGATTAAAATGAAACAAATGGATAACACTTCACCTAATAATCGAAGAAGAGATTGACAAAAAGTATAGCCTAAGCAGCAGAACTAATTCAGGCCCTATCAGACAAAGGAAAATGCGCTCATATGGTCACCAATAACTAACAAGCGATAGATAGCCTAAAAAGATCTTCGTTACGAATTAGCTTTGATTTTCGTCGTAATTACTTGCAAATATTATTTCTACATTTTCCGGAGCTTTAAATTTTCATTAGCTTTGCTAATATTAGGAACAGTTTCTAATCACTGTAAAACTACTTTATTCTAAAGTTAACTTTAACCTCTATAGTTGTATAGACGATCGTAATTTTATTTATTCCTCGAAAACAGTTAATTAGTGGGTGTAATTGTGTAAACTATTATTTTTCAGAAAACTTTATGTACTTATTATAACGAAACAATTGTGTACCAGCTAACCTCATTTTGTATTATTTCCAACGAAGTTTGATTGTTTAATGAGTACAAATTGTGAATAATTTTAAAGTATGTGTCTCTCAATAACAACAAATTTATTGAAAATCAAATGCAAAAATCACTTGTAAATCAAATTTCTTTTCTAGTAATAATTGTGGACTAGTTTCAAGGTGCTCTGTTATATCACTTTCAAGACATTCAAATAAAACTTTTGTAAAAAGTCACTGTTGTGAAAGGATTAAAATAGCAAACAAGATACAAGGTTTAGTTTGGCTGTAAAATTAACTGAGGACAGAAAGAAAAAGTTATATATGGGAATCTGTAGCATGAGGGTACAAGTCTTTATGAATATTCAAAATGTAATCGTTTAAACTTCTCCCTTGATTTTAAAACAAAGCATGGATAATATATTGTTAATCAAGTTGGCGAAATAGAAGCTGCTGTTACCGATCTTGGTAAAGTACTGATTTTTTTGATACACAATATGCTATGTGTGTATGTATGGTACTTGGATCTTTAACGTGCTCCTATGTCTTATCAAAAGACGTCCTTAACTTCAATTTATTTTTTGTGTCTAATTAAACCCTTACTTACTTTGCATAAATTACAACTAACTTTGTTTTGATGTTGCCCAATAATTATTAAGATAATTTGTTTAACAAGTTATTTGTACGTGAAGTATTTTGTCTACTTTTGTCAATTATCGTATTAAACTTATCAACACTGAAAATTTAAAATCATTACGATGTTATATTATTTATCTCAAACTAATTTACTCTAAACATACACAATTAAATTGGTTCTATTACTCTAAAAACGTACAAGCAATGTTTTTAATACAAAGAATGGGCAGCTCGGTCGCTTGGCTATCTTAAGAAATCTGTTTTGTTTTATTTATACCAAAATTTAATTATGGAATTAAACGCTGCTGAAATAAATCATAATTCATAATTAGTAGAGAAGAGGCCACTACAAAAAATCAGAAACACAATGCGTTGTCAACAGCTTTAAATTAACTCAAGAACAAGAAATGCTTAAGCAATAAACTCAAACAAACGCGATCCTTCGAAAAAATATTCCACCTTCGTTATCAAGTGCAATAATGTGGTCATATAAATTTGACAATTATTATTTATAAATTCTTTATTTCGCACTCTTCTCGGCATGGATCCAATTTATGTCCCTATATTAGTACGTTCTTTATTTTTTTCAGGCTTGCTGGTAATTTTAAATTTAATTACACAAATTGTTGTTTAATAATTAAATTTTACACTTGCAATAACTTAGTTTTGTATTCTATTTCATGTTGAATATTATTAAAACTTATCTTAGCCCGATATTTTATAATATAGTAAGCTTTGAACCTCAACAAAATTCAAAAATTATAATATACTTCTATAAACGCAAGAATTTTAAATAATTCGTGCACTTCATTGAAAAGATTTTTCATAATATACGAGGTGTATTTTAAAATTAAGAAGCAATCGGTGAAAGCGATGAGCTTGCGTATGAAGCCAAGCCTTTTTTGCTCTCTTGTGCACCGGATCGCTATATTGTCTTCAATTCAGTAATGGCTGTCGTTGCGTAACATTGTGTTAGAGTAAGTTCGACAGTAAGCGATTACACTAGCTGTGAATTGCGATCAGTGTTCAAGACTAGGACATACAGCTATTGACATTCACTGTCAGTTGTGTGGAACATATGGGTAGACTGCAATGAGCAAAGGAGGTAGTGGTGCCGTGTGTTTCGAAAAGACCGTCAAAATGATCACAATGCGTGGCAGGCGTAGCGTCCAGATCGAAGATCTTGTAGAGTGTGTTGATGCGAAAGTAAGAGAAAAATTCGCGCTTCACGATTAGCAATCTGTCTATGGCATTTCCTAAAGTTTGGGCAAAATCACACTTATTATCATCAGGATAGTAACCGAAGTAAGACTAAGATTTGGGATATTAAATTTTATGTACGCTGAGTCCCGACTGTTGATTGATACGTATAAGGAATATGATTTCTTGGACTTCTTTAGCCGAGTTGGTGACAAATATCTTGCCCATATTCTCACCAGAATGAAGCATGGATCGCGTACGTGAATCTAGAGACAAAACAACAATTCGTGCAGTACTGTGATTGCGATTCACTGTGTTCTGGACCAAAGTGATATGCTGTTGATTGAATTTAAGGCACCTGGAACGACAATCACGGCGCAGGGCTGTTATGGCACACTTTTGAAACTACGCAGTTCCATTCAAAACCACCAATAGATAATGCTGAGTTCAGCAATTGTGTTCTTGCACCATAATGCACGACTACCTACAGCTAGCCGCACAATCAAAGCAATTCGAAACTTGGATGCGAAATTTTTGATCATCACTCGTAAAGTACACGCACCCACTAGCTATCATTTGTTCCTCCACATGAAGAAATGGTTTGCGTCTTATCACATTGGAGAATCTGACGAGTTGCAAACGTCAGTTCGAACTGACTGCAATCTTAGGTGGTGAAATTTTATATGGAGGGTTTGAAAAAGCTTGTTTCACGATATCAAATGTGTTCGGATAGCAATGATGTCTTTGAAAGCGTTATTAAATAGTTTACTTTCTCTTTCATTTTTCCATCACAAGTGAGTGTTACTTCGCATTATGCGTTTGTCTAGAGTGGGACCTTCATTTCGGCGTTTCGGCAAAATCACACTTATTATCATCAGGATAGTAACCGAACTTTTGTTTTATTTGGCTTCTGTTACTCTAGTACTGCCGTTTGACGTATTTGAGAGGTCTTTATATAGTTCCTTGTTTATCAGTCATACTAGGTTGATCCTGTACTTGGCTACGCCTGATTGGTCTTGTTTTGGTGATGTTTGGTTGTATTTTTCCTTATTTTATTTTACGGATATTTAATAACGTCGTGTCTTTGTTTATCAACAATAGTCTCCATGACGTAACTAACCTTTGCCCGCCATCTTGTTTGTTTAAACTTTTTGGCCGTTTCTCTATTTCAATGGCTTGCCTTAATATTCTTGATGCGTATTGTTTGCAATCATCTTTATGCTTTCAAAATCTATTGTATATCGGTAGTGCTGGTATGTTGTGTTAACAACGAAGTTGATTCGTTTTTAGAGACAACACTCATATGTTCATTTTTGCTTGTGCTAATTTTCCTTTATTTAGTAGATGTTGGACTATCCATAGTTTGTGCATGAGATTTCGTTTACTCCCTGTCGTTTGAATTATGTTTGTTCACTTGTATGGCTTTTCTTATGGCTAAGTGTGTGAAACCATTTATATTAGTGCATTTTGTAGTTTGTTTGTCTCTGCTTTTCCACGTTCTGTATCAATTAATCGTTGAGACTGTCTCACGACTGTTTTTATTATTGAATTCAACGTGTCCGTATGTGCAGGCTTTCTGTATACCGTGTATACTAAGTTTCCATCTCCCTTCTCTTTAATTAGTACATTCAGGAATGGCAACTTGCTGTTACTTTCTATTTACATGGTAAGTTGTATTTATATGTCACATGAAACTATCGAGTTCATTTCTTCCGTGGGTCATATCACCAAGGTATCGTCTAGATATCGAAGTTACAATTTTGGTTTTAATGATGACGGTTTTTGAACTCGTGTTTCAAAGTGATTCATAAATAAATTGGCGATTACGGGTAATAGTGGTGAACCTATCGGTGTCCCTCATTCTGTTTGTATCTTGGCTCTTTGTGTATGAAATATGTGCTTGAAGACAATGTTTAATCAAATCCAAGATACCCTTATCTACTTTGCATCTTTGTTGTATTATTTACAAAACCTCATTCGTTGATATTTTTGTTAATAGCAATATGCATTAAAACTCACTAGTAAATCATTGGCTTGAACTTTTTCGTTTTTCAATAAGTTCAACACATTATTTGAGTTTTTAAGTATGACTTAGCTTCTTTGGCATGATTTTGAACCATTTTTTCTAAACACCTGACTAAATGTTGCGTAGGTGAATCTAACGAAATGAAAATTGAACGTGAGGGGGCAACATCTTGATGACTCTTCTCTTGGTTATTAAAGTTTTCTCATCTTTTAATAAGTTCAACACATTATTTGAGTTTTTATGTATGACTTAGCTTCTTTGGCATGATGTTGAACCATTTTTTCTAAACACCTGACTAAATATTGCGTAGGTGAATCTAAAGAAGTGAAAATTGAACGTGAGGGGGTAACATCTTGATGACTCTTCTCTTGATTATTAACGTTTTCTGATCTTTTTTATTGAGTGTACTTTGTTTGATTTTGTTTTTGGTCGCTTATTTTTTTTTTAATATCTAGTTGGATCAGTATATATTGCTTGATATGCATCTGTATCTTTCAATAACAATTCGATCTTTGTTTGCTAGTCTTCATAGTTCATTACTACTGTCGCATTTCGTTTATCAGCTTGTTAAGATGATAATTTTTGATTTTCGTAATGCGTGTTTATCTTCGCGTCTGATATTTAGTTTGGGTGGCTTAATCCCTCTACTAGCTTTGACACTTTTTGGTATTTCCGGTTCCAGTGTAGATATTATTTGCTCTACTGGAATGTAACATAGCGCTACAGCAAAATTTAATCCCTTATCTAGCGGAGTTTTTTCTTTCTTATAATCTTGAAGTATGGGGTATTGTGCTACTAAAATTAATTATATCCTAAAATGGGTTAGAAATTTTAAAATGCCCATACAAAGGCGAGAATTTTGAAAAAAATCGTGCACTGGATAGAAGGCATCATTAAAAGGCTTCTTACCACTCTGCACCCTGAACTCGGAACCTACTCGTCATTTTGACATTATAAAAATATGTTATTTAATTAAGTCATTTTTGCTATTTGTTGAAAGTGCCTTTTTATTTATAATTATTTATGTAAATAATTTTTTCTACTCTTTTAGCATTGCAATGTGAAGTACGAGGTTTGTTCAATTGAAACCCATCTTTGCAAACAATTGCAATCACTCAACTGACGTATTACAACATTAGTAGTGTTTGTAACTGCCCCACTAACCAGTTTCTTTCGATTATATTTCATAGCAATTTTAAGCATTGTCACTTTGAAATGGCGTTTGTTGTCAACAATAGATCTAAGTGTGATCAGTGCGCTGACATTCAATTTTTGCGTGTTGAAGATTTGCGACCAATGCAAATTCCTACACTAATGCAAGCAGTGTTTACTAATACATAAATTGCATATCCAACTGTGAAGGAAGAGTTCCGAAAATTTAAGAATGAAAAAGATGGGATTGGTGATAAGCCATGACCAGGTAGATTGTGCATTGCATCAACAGGCAATAGCATGTCATGTGTGGCATGTCTGATTAGAGAAAATCGTCGAATTTGAATCAGAGCAATTCCAAAAAATGTTGTTGTGGGTGTAGGATCTGTTCATGGCTTCATACGAAAACTGGGTTACAGCAAAATTTGTGCACAATGGATTCCTCGTCTTTTGTCTGTAAGGGTCAAAAATGCTTGTGAATGGATTTGTCTTTTAAACACCTCACGAGGTATAGTCAACATGGTAATGACTCTCTCTAATGTCAACAATTGCAGGCGATGAAACTTGGTGCTATTAATTTGAACCTTCCAGAAAGTTATCATCGAAGCACTGAAAACATTCAAATTCACTACCACCAAAGAAATTTAACGTACATCCTTGTGCAGCCAAAGTGATTTAGCATTTCTTCGACCATGAAGGGCCATTGCTGATAGAGTTTAAAGAACCCAGAGTTCATATCAATACAAACCTATACAATGAAACTTTGAATAAGCTTTGTTAAGTAATAAGACAAAAACGTCCAGAGAAGCTTTGGCGTGGAATCATTCTTCACGGCAATCCTCGGTCTCATGTCGCCAACGTAGTTAAAAACAATCTATAACAAAATTGAGAGAATATATTTTTGGGCTATCAAAAAAAGTGTTAAAAGGTAACCCTATTCAGTCGGACGCAGAAGTATAAAACGCCCTGAAAGATTTCGTCAATCAGCAGTCACAAGAAGTCTATGAAGAGGGCGAAACAGTGGGATATGTGGTGCTAATTATTTGTAAATATATTCCTTAGCAAATAATAAAGCTATGTTGCTTTTACTGTCCCTGAGTTTAGGGTCAACATCTGGTATAACGATTTTTTTTGGAATTCGTTTTGCGTTAGAAAAATTTTAAATGTGAAATAAGTTAAAAAAATATGGATTTTTTTGTTCCTTTGATCTCATAAACTTTTTCAAAAATTACAGACAATATCAGGGAATTAAGTTAAAACTGCTTTTCACAGCCACCAACAATTTTGACATTTAACGCACTGCAGTCGATATATGAATATGAAACAAAGTTGGTCGTCATTAAATAGTAGTGACATCCAAATAATTCGCCAAATATTGCGACTATATCAGTACTAATACATTTTTTTATGCATGGCGATAAACAGATAAGCAAATTAAACAAATTGTTCTATTTTTACCAATTGACTGTTTAAAACTTTTATTTTAATTTGTTAACAAGGATTTTTTTTTAAAATCGCGTAGTAATGAATGAGTCACGACATAAGAAAATTTAAAATTCAAGAAGGTAAACCAACTATTTACTCTATATAAACCTGAACATTACAATATATCACTAAGATTAATCCTGAAGATGTATCTAACCATTTAATTTGTGTCACAAAAATCAATTTTGGTTTCATTATGAAAACGTTCGTTGTAAACGTAACATCTAGGAGACTAGAATTTTTTTGATTATTAAACAGATAATAAGTCAGTTTTAGTTTATAAATTCACAAGTAAGAAGCAATTTGCATATTTTTTGATTGACTTTTCGCGGCTAAGTCGCCAAACTTTTTCGTATTATGGATTTGCAACTCAAAATTCTGGGGGTGAGTATAACTGCAATTTTAAGATCCATTTTTGGCATAATGTTTACTTTCATTAGTAGCTGTGATTTTGCTCCTTCTTCTTTTTTAAGAGTGACATGAAAATTTTTCTATCTTTTTATGTTTTATAGAAAACAACCACCACAGTAAAACATTAACATTTTTAACTGGACTACGTTATGTTTAATTTTTGAATATCAAGCAAAGATACTAATGCGTTCCTATACGTCGTTAAAGTTAACCATATTTGAAAATCTGAAGATAAAGGAAACGACAAATAAAAATTTGAATAAAAAGGTGATTCAACTACAATGTTTTATTGTTATTTCTTTAACTTACATAAGCGGCATCTACATCAATTGTAATAAATCAAATGAATGGGTGCATTTGCAATTTCATTAAAGGTGACTGAGAAATCATCATCATTAAGTATGTAAAAATATTGAATACTTAAAGAACAATTGGATTAGTTTATAACATCTTGTATAATCAAGTCTGCGGTTGAGATTTATGTAATTACACAGTTTAACCTTATTTGTTGTTGAGTTCATTATGGAAAAGGAAAGACCTATTTTATACTTACATCCTACTTAGTCCATTAAGATGGAAATTATGTGCATTTTTAACTTGCCCGTTATGAAAACATACAATTCTTAAACGAAATACATAAATATTCATTTAAGTGCTAACGTATAGGTAATTTTATAAATTAGCAGTTAACGTTTACATAATTAGATGTTCTTGGATAAGCACTTCAGGGATTTACGTTATGTTGCCAGAAGATATCTATATCATGACTTTTATATAAAAAAAAATGTTTCTATGTCAAATTAATTATCTAAAAAACATGCGTGCGTTCAATTACAATAAAATACAAGGACAGAACATTAATAAAAGATCGTCTCTTTTTATTGCCTTTTTAAGTTATATAAATCAGTGATTAATTAGCCTCATTTATAATCGTCACTATTAATGTAAGGTTCTAGCATTCAATATCATAATGATTAACTCTTTAATTTATTTATGATTCTAAAAACATACCCCTTTTAACCTGAATTAAAAAAAATTACATACCAAACTTTAATATGAATATGAAAAGTTTCAGTATAGAGTTCAGTTTTATTGTTCACCATCCGTTTCCAAAGAACGATTATTAATCAAAGAACTAAAGCTATATTTTTTACTTGAAGTTTCACTTCTGGCTTAATTAAAGAGTTGAATTAAATGCTTCAAGTGATTTCTCTTTTGTCTAATGAAGCCTTTATAAAAAAGAGCGAAAAACTAATTTTAGGTCTTCATTTGATACGATTGATCAGAGTACATTCTTCTAATGTCAAAGGCACAAATAAAGACACTTTGATATTGTGAACAGATATTACAATAATATAAATAATCGACAAACCATTTATGAGGGGATGATTACTGGGTAATTTTGATTGTGCTAACATAAGTTAGACGCACTAATAACTGTAATCAAAACCTTAATGCGGATTTTTCAAGTCTGCTTTTACAAGCAGTTTTTACATTGTTTTATTTTGATGAACAATTTTATTTAATACAGGATGTGTTCAAAATACATACTATTCTTTCTGACAGCAATTAAAAACGTTGTACGAGAGCTTATTGCAATTAATAAAGTTTGAAATTATTGATCATTTAATTCTATCTAATTCTAACCGTCATGCTACTTGCAAGTAATGCAGAACAGCCAAAGACGGCGTTGTTTAGTTGCTTTATTTTATTATGAATTTATATACAGACAAATCCAATACGAGGAGCAGCTGTACTAGGTCAAAAGTTAAGGATAATGATTTACAGCTTAGGTAAATCAGAAAGTTTAACACTAATATATGACAAGTGAATACATTACGATTATATTTGTATTCCTATAAAATAATTTTAATTGCATTTGAAAAATTAGTTTAAACAAATATTCGATTATTCGTTGTCGTTTTATAAAACGACTAAACGGATTACAAAATTCTTTTTTGGGGAGTATTACATGTCGATACAATAACTTCAACAACCAATATTCTTGTTCCAATTTGTGACAGTCAATCAAATTTCAAGTACTAGTGACGTAGCACCAAAATGTGAAAAAATGCATTTCTTTTGTATAAGTTCTATCAGATACATCGCAGCCATTGTAAGATGGTGCCATATATAAACGAACGAAAGCAACGTCTTCACAATTAAACAAGGCAACCCCTTACACTTCAAATACATGGCTGGACACAAAACTATAATGACAACATTTTGTAAAAGTGTAAGAAAAATTTTCCTGCAAATTATGAACGATTCATACATACTGTTAGCGTTGCTATTTTTTAGACAGACCCTGTATAAATAATTTGAAACTATTTATTATCACACTTTATAAACAGAAAAATTTCGTTGAGGTACATTATGTTTATTAACGTTAAGCGACCTTTTAAATATTTGTTTCAAATCTTTGCAGATAATTAGACATCTAGTTACTTTAAACTCATTTTAATCATTTATTTGAAAAATGCACGCATATTTATAGAAAAGCCTCTAAAAGAATTGCATAATTGCAACTACTTATAATCATTTTGCCATGCTATCAAGATTTAGGCTTTGAGTTATTTGAACCCCCACTATGGGCTTTAAATGTTCCCGACACATGATAGAGATTTTTCTTAAGTTGTAAACTGGATTCGAACCCGCTGCTTTTAGGTTTAGAGGCCATTACAAACGCACCAAGCTTTGCATATTATTTGCTTTCCGATTTCATGGGTATCAGTCTTTATACTACGCAATTTCTCGAAGTTGCATTGCTATTATGTAAAAGATCTTTTAATTGCTTTGCTGAACTTAGACAATTGGTTGTAGTTATGTTTGAGTGTCATTCTACGACATCTTTGTTGCATCATAGCTGCCATTTAATATACATTTAATCCTGAAAATTTATTGTCACAAACGTTCTACGAGCTTCGTGGAATTTATTATCGACATGACCATCCTATCGAGAGCGCAATTCTGCGACTAATCGCAAAATTCGAGTAAACTGGTTCAGTGGCTGATTGGTCTGCTGTTGCAGAAATTATGCGTGAGGACCGCAATCCCTCAGTTTTTTGTAATTCACAAGAAGCTGGCCTTTCTGCGACTTCAATTTCGCGAATTATGCGGAAACACTTGGGCCTTCAATCATACAAGATGCAGTTGACCTAGTCACGAAACCACGATACTCGTGGACTGAAATTGTAGGAAACGGATCCCAATTTTGATGAAAGAATGATCTTCAGCGACGAAGCACATTTTCAGCATAATGGCTTCGTAAACAAGCAAAATCTGAGACGATGTCAATTCACAATAGTTGTAGGAGTTTTCTTTACGTTCATAAAAACTCACTGTTTGGTGTGTATTGTAGTTGACGGCGTCACGAGCTGTACTTGTTCAGAGACGCAAGAGGAAGTACCGTGAATATCAACGGCTAAAGGTATCGAGAGATATTTTGGCCGGAATTGGATGTTATCAACATAGACATGTAAGTTTAGCAAGTTGGCGGTGCGTGCCTTAAAGCGCATGACACAATGAAGTTATTGAGGGAAAAAATCCAGACTGTGTTGTTTCGGGAAGAGGTGACATCATTTAGCATCAAGATCGTGCGATTTAACGCCCTTGCACTTTTTCTGTAAGGTTTAAAATCTCTAGCCCATCTCAATAAACCAGCAACAATATAATCCAAACCATTGACGAAATCCAGCCCGATTTATACAGAAAAGTTATCGCAAGTTGAATGTCTCGGATCCAATCCTGGCAAACGAAGCCACGGAGGTAATATGAACGATGTTATCTTTAAAAAATAATTTGCAATAAAGATTTCCGCCGTACTTCCTACATAACATTTTATGTAACTTTGAAATTCAGCCGCTCTTATTGAAAGATCTTTTATTTTACTCTAACTATTTTCATTGTGTATGTAAGATGTATAATATAATATCAAATAGAAGAACCATCTTATATTTGTTATAATATAATAACGTGTGTAAAAGAACTCGTCTTATCAGAGTCACCTATGGTTAACAAAACGTATGTCTCAGAATGATTTACAAAAATGTACATTGTAACTACCAAAA
>JAHWXV010577394.1:0-10449 GCA_024586415.1 Phrixothrix hirtus | reverse complement strand
TGTCTGATCGCCATTGTTTGTAAATCTTAATTATATGGCAACATTTATATATGCGTATATTTTTATTTATATGCTGTTTGTAGAGTATTTGTATTTTATATCTCTGTATTAATGAGCCTTTAATGGGTTCTGAACCTGTTGGCTCTAATTATATTAAATAAATAAATAAATAACTAATTCATACATTTATAATTTCCTATATACATGTACTAAGACATTATAATTAAATTTTAGCTAATTTAGAGTACGAATAATTTATAAATTTAAATACAAAGTAATTAAGTATATAAATAATACACACAAATCATTAAAATATTAATTTATATATTCACTTTGGTAGCGATAATGGCATCAGTCAGCCATCCAATTAACTTGCCACGTGAAACACTGCTTAACTTCGTAGATTTTCCTAGATTACTCGCTTCGACGAATTTTCTCAGAGAAACTGGTTAGTTCACGTAAAAGAGCATTAGAGTAGTAAGAAAAGTGGCAAATTAAAAAAAAATTGTAGAGCCGTTTTCGAGAAAATCGTAAAAGTCCAAAAATCTCACGAATAAAGTGGTACTTCCGATCACTCGATTTTAACAAAATTGTTATGAGGAGCTGTTAGGAATATAATACACGCAAATATAAATTTTCACTTTTCTACATGTTTTTCGGACTCAAGGGGCCTGAAAACGTATATTTCTAAAAACAGGACATTGAAAGTTTTGACCTAAAACAACTTTTTCTATACTATATTTCATATAGGTAAGAGAAAGTAAAAATGTGTAGAAATATATATTCTGATAAGCAACATTTATACACGGAAGGTTCATCTCAGTTTGTGAGAAAATTACATACGTTTATTCCAAGGTCAATTTTAACCATTGTACAGTTCATTGCAGTTGAATGTATCTAGTAATGTGTATTGAACATTCAGTTAGAGAACTTGATAAAAAATACTTTGATTATTAAATTAGATTTGGTCGCGTACTTTTTCAAACAATGTCTTATTAATCAGCCTTTCAATGTTTTTTGTGGAAGTAAAATTTCTCAAAAAACAGTAAAAGCTTAGTTATGTTGACCGCTTGACCGAAGAAATGCGACTTATTGCATCAATTAATTTAGTTTTGTTTTCATTATTACTGAATTAAAAGCCTTATTTAAAAAGTAAAAATCTGGTGTGAGACAACACACTACTTTCTCTTACGTACATAGATATACAAATGATGAAAATATTATTTACATTTATTTTGGGAACGATAATTCTAATGGTTACTCATCCAAGTTACTGGACACACAAAATACTGCTTTTTTTCTGATAACTCGCTTCAACGTATTTTTTCAGGAAAACCTCTAACTTCACGTAAAAGGATTTCAAAGGCATAAGCCGTTTTAGAAAAAATCGCAAGAATAAAGGGACACTTCCGGTCATTCGATTTGACGTAAATTCTTGCTGTTTCATGTACAAAAGATAGAAAACTTAAATATACTTTTGATTGATGATTACTTTTTGAGATATGTTGTTCACAACTAATACTCCAAGTATATCTGGTTATTCGATTTTCAAAAATTTATTGGAAAAACTCCTTAATATAAAACTAAATTAAGTAGCTAAGAAATATACAAAGTTTAAAAAAATCGTTAGAAATGATTTTAAAAAAACGTGATAATGAATTCGGAAAATATCTAAAAATAAGAGAAATAAAGTGGTATTTCCGGTTATTCGATTTTAATCAAATTTGTGATTTTGCAGAAAAAGGGGATTATGACCTCAAATGTAAATTTTTATTTAGCTAGGGCTTTTAGTTTCATAGTTATTTTATTCAGACTTAACGGTGAAAGTATTTCCGGTTATTCGACTTGCGGAGAAATCGCGTAGATTATATGAAAGGGCATTTAAATGTCTAAGAAATAGCACAAATGTAAAAAAAAAGTCGTTACAGCTAATTTCGAGAAAATCTCAAAAAACCAACATATAACAAGAGTAAGTCGCGTGTGACGATGGATAAAAACTCAAATATAAAATTTTGTACACACGCACGCAAGCTTGCACACACACGCGCGCGCGCACACGAAAACAATATTTTCTCTTTTACCTATATTTCATATAGGGAAGAGAAGGTAAAAAACACTTAATATCCTTCTGAAATGCTTTTTGGAACCTTGTGTAAAAGTTTGAGAAAAATTAAATAATAAAGTACAAGGTTTTCAGCTTTAGGTATATAATTTGAATTTATGTATTTGTTACTCAATTTTTCTCAAACTTTTACAAAAGGTACAAAAAATATCCCAAAGGGATATTTATATTTTAGTTCGAAAATATTAAAAAAACAAAATAAATGCGTAGAGTCCGCATTTTCTCTTGACCTAAAATAAATACAACCTTTTCGTTAGTGGCTGTAGACTTTTTAAATTATTGAACAGTTTGTACTATTAGAATTAGTATTGAAATAAAAAAGGAGTTTACGTTTATAAGTCAAATCATCTCCTTTTGTTTTTAATACAACTTCCAAATTTAATGTTAACGATAATGTATTTACAAATAAAAATAGGTTATGATTTCTGGGTCAAGTATCTTATTTCTGAGTAAGTGAATCACAGGGTCTAATTCAATACGTTGTTATATTTTGTTATTGGAAAGTATATTCGGTATTCGGCGCAGAAAATGCTATCGTATGCAACGATTTTCAAGGAAAAGGCTTAATAATCTCAAAATATGCCTCTTTTAATAGGTAGAGTAACCATTTTATTTCTACAACCCTGTATATTACGTATTAATTAAAATGTTGTCCTATATATTGTTTACCATTAGGCATTTTTATTTAATCATATAGTGCATGTCTTCACTTACAATTGTGATGTTTAAAATAAATTCTTTGTAATGTTGAAATAACTGTAAACGCGTGTCGTAAAAGTAGTAAAATTATACTACAAGTGATTGTAGATATGAATTACCTTATTTTAATGCGACTATTATAGAATTATTTTATATATTTTAGACGGAAATGAACATTGGGTGTGATAGCAACGTATCTCTTAGTGAGACAGGACATACAATAGAAAATTTTCTGTTTCAAAATATTTCGGATGATCTTGACTTCCAAACTGATAAAGAATTTGATAATGATTTTATGGAGGTACTAGAGTTGACCTAGCTGTATCCGATATTCCAAAAACATCAGAAACAGAAGATGTAATGATTATCAGGTAGATGCAAGTGAAGTAAGTAGCTGCTTCAATTGATAAAGGCAACCAGAACCAACCGAAATAGTATACTACGATACAAGATCGGTAAATGCCTTATAACAGGCCGAGATCTGTTATCCTAAGGCACTTAACGATCAATTAACTATCAATTAATTACAAGAATTTGATATCAAACCTTTACTCCGATTGATAACAGCACTAATACCGTTATGAACCATAACGTACTTGTTATCGTGGCGTTACTATGACAATCACAACAATTCGGGAAATACATCAGAACGAAACAATTAATATAGCCGGTAAATGCATAAGAACAGGTTGGAAGTGCAAAAATGACAATTATAGATAGAAAGTGGCAAAAAAAGGAAACGCAAACAAGTGTTCCTGATTATAATAACAAAGCATGTATAGCAGAAAAAGCTTTTGCTTGTAGTAAAACAAAAAATTGATATATTTTTAGTTCTGCTAGATTCCCTAGTTAATGACATAGTATTTTAGAGTAATTTATATGCTGTGCAGAGAAATAACATTTCGAACCTAAAAAAAGATGACTTTTTGACTTTTTGGGTATTAACATGTTTATGGGCAAATTGGATACAGTATTGATCTGCTAGTGAAAATTTGAAGACTCCAATTGTATCTACTGCAAAGAACAACGATAATGCTCATATTTTGGCAGACAATAATGACAAACTTTATAAAATCAGGCCCCCCAAACGAATTCGCCAGCTTTCTAAAGCAATATACCTTCTCAAACATATTAAAAACAGTTAAAAATTGTGGTGTTTTCCGTTCAATATGGCTACAAATATGGTCAAATTGGGGAAAAGTACAAAGACTTTGGTCTAGTTGCTCGAATTGCTCCCCAGCTTATTGAACAAAAATGGAGCAAAACATAGAGTGATCGATTTAAATCATTTTATTTATCTGGACTTATTAAAAAAAGTAAAATCCGAATAAACTTTAGCATGTGAAACAATAAAACCCAATAAGAGAACCTGACAAATAATATGGAAAGCGATAAATTAATGAAACGTGGAGATTTTGAATATAGAATCTCCTCAATGAACATTGGAGTAACGAAGTGGAAGGACAACAAAATTATTCGTTTTGCCAGTAATTTTAACGGACGTGAGATAATTAATGTAAACAGAATGATAGATTGCTCTAAAACAAATATTGAAGGTAAAAACTATTACATCTTTATGAGAAGTATAGATCTGATCGGTTGATAACTATTTATGGCCTCGGCTGACGCCCCAAAAAATTGTGACATAGATTGTTCTGGGGTTTGACAGACATGCCTTTCGTTAATTATTATATGATTTTGATGATATAGTAGAGAAACAGTCTATTTTGGAATTTAGAAGAGGAAATGTATGGAATGGAGATCACGCCTTTTAAAATGCAAACATAAATTTAATGCTATAAATTGTTTCCGGAGCATCGGTCGGTGGGTCGTATTTATTTCAGTTCTAGTTTGGAACGGGAAAAAGTAATTTTTACAAAAACTACTAATAAAAAATAGGACTGTCTCACATATATATAATATCCGTATAAATGGAGAAATATTAAAAATATGCAAAGAATGCTTTTTAAGAACTTTTGGTGAGATAAATATATTTTTATCCAATATTTTATGCAAAAGCAATCTCCGCTTTACGTATTAACGACAGATAATGGTAGGGTTACAGGTGCACCGTTTAATAAAACATCCGCATCAAGTGTATATCTAGTTCAGAAGCATATCGTGGCATTGCCATTTTTATGAAAGCCATTACTTTCGCGAGAAAACAAAAAATAAGTTCCTTCCTGCACATTACACACTCAAAAATGTATATGGGGAGTGTGTCGAAGGATATACGAGACTCAGTTCCAGAAAATGAATATAAAAATAAAATATCACAAAAAAGATAATTTCGCCAAATATGATAAGATTATTATACAAATTAAGAATTCTTCAGACATTGAGTAAAGAGACATTCTTGAAAATAACCTAAGGCAACATCAAGCAACGGCTGACTATGCTTATTAATCCAAAAGTATAGATAAAGCAGACCTTCTAAATGATAAGCCTTAATCTGTGCACATCTTCGACCTTCAATAGTGTCTATTTACAACCACATTCGGACTTCCATGGCGTTTTACAAACATTAACTTTTGACGTACAATTTGATTCTTCATAGGTGCGAAGGTAAGCACCTTTGTTTTATGCGGAAGCTAGAAATGCAAATGAAACTGCTTCGTATCCTTATAAGAATTTGAGAACTTGGATTCACATATCAAGAAAGTAACCTTGTACAGTCGGGCACACTCAAATTGACGCATTTAGGCAGCCTGGCCGCCTACCGAGTTACAATTAAGATCCTTCAAATTTAAAATACTTATAGTTGATTATATAACAGGAACGCCAAATATTCTAGGAAATGTAATATGATATTAACAGAAAAATAGAAATTCAATTTTAGCCTAAATTATTATTTTCTTTTTTGTATTTATTATTGCTTTCGATTTTGGCTTGTTACTTGGAATACGGTTTTGAAAATAATGTAAAGAATTATAGAAGCCACATTATAAGAGATTATATGGATGAACTAAATTATCTAATACAAATTATATTTAATACCTGTAATATGTATTAAATACCTTACTTAATAACAATACACTTATTTATCGAACTTCTGCGTTGCAACTGCCAAATTAAATTGTTTTCGATCGTGACATTAAAAGAATACTTAAAGTTCATCCGTTTATAGACTAAAAAGACACTTTATAAAAGCAATGTTTATTAGACAATTGAATTCATTCATTTAATCTTCTAAAATGCCACTTCAGTAATTCTTTATTTTATATTAAAACATCTCGAAATTTTTATTATTGACAAGTTTCGACCTATGCTGTAGGTCTCGTTAGAGTAACTGTTCTATTAATTAGGATGTAATTTTTAAAAATAATGAAATGTATTGGTAAAATAAAAAATTTGAAAAGGGCTTGTTTTGGGATTTTTAAAATTAAAATAATGAATTTATTAGAAAAATTTTCAAAGCTAATCAGTTTTGTTCGTAATTTTAATATTGTATGTATTATTGAACACCTTGTTTTAAAATTTTTGTGTGTGAAACTTGAACAAATAAAATGCGTCATCGATATCTATTAGGATAGATTAGCGTTCACATGGAATAAACAACAGATACAGTAATTTGATATTGAAACATTTTATTTCCTCTACGATACGTAGTTGTCCGAGGTAATTTATGACTTGAAAACATACAATTTCAAATAAAGACATGAAAGGCATTCAATTTATTTAAAATAATTAAATTAAAGAATAGTAACTACTTATGTACTCGGCTAGGAAATATATTTTTTTGTAATGATTTTATAAACTTAACGAATTGGATGCATACGTACCAAACTCAATTAGGCGTAGGCAATCAATGACATACGTAAAGTTTTTCTAGCTTTTAAGTGATATTTTGCATTAACAGTTGTAAAACGTTTTTCAATTTACAACCAGTTATGTAAAGAATGACGTTTCAAATCGGTAGTTAATTTATAAACGTTTACTATTGATCAAAATTACAAAATACCATTTGTGTAAAATTAAATTTGCATTTCTCTATTAAATCAATTACATTTCTTAGAATATTCAACATTACTAATGTATAATTAACTTAATATTTTAGATATAAAGGATCTAGCCTGTAACTCTGCCAGCGAAAAGACTACCTAAATGCGTTATTTACAGTGTCCCCGAGTGTACTTAGATACTTGTGCCAGGTGAAACAAAAGTTATCACGGTCCCGCAAGCCACGAGCCCGGACCACTTTGCGGCCGACAGAATCAACGCTAATAGCGAGCGCCGACTAAGCTACTGAGATGCGAAGGGGGGTGATATTTGGCTGATATTTTGGGATTAGATTTATCCCTTTATCAAAGCCTAAAATTATTTAATAATGTAAAAATAAAATAATCTAATATAAAATATGGGCTTACAAAAATAATTAAACAAGTTAAAACTTCAAAAAACATAAAATATAAGATATTTTGAAAGGCTTCAAAATTTTAAAAAAAAAATACAATTTACCATAGCAGTGATAATTGTAATATATATAGGACCTGTAAATTTGGAAAAACATAGGTATTTACACTAGAGGAAATAAAGATACTTTATTTGATGAATAGTGCGTATAGTAGTAAAAAAAGGTTAATCTATTGCAGTGCCAACTCATATATCGTCATCATCATAAACTACAAATACCTATTATGATCAAGGATGTCTTGTTTAATTTATTATAGTAAGATAATTTACTTCAATTCACGTTGCGAATACTAATATCAGTTTTTAGTATGTAAACTTCCTTTCAATAATTGTAGTTTTGCATAAAATGCATAAATACTACTTGAAAATGTAATATAAAATTTTCAGATGAAAGCAGTTATCAAATACAATAATTATTCACAAATAATTGTTAAGTATGGAGTTAAAATGAAAATAATTGAAATATAATCGTATTTTTGTAACATAATTAGCTGTATACTTTGAAAAATTCTGTTATGAAAACGTTTTCCTGTTAATTTCTCCTTTTATGTAAATAAAGTATGTAATAATCTGAAAAGGTCAATTAAAATAGCTAAAGATATAATTAAGCTTTTCAGAAAGAACTCAAACTTCAAAGTGTAAGAGTTCGTTTAAAAATATAACAGTTATTCATTTCTTTATAAAACTCTTAATTAACGCCGAAAATATAAATTGTTAGAAATTAATTTTGGAAAAAGTTCTTAAATTATGTAAAACGTTAGATAAACTTAATAAATATCAAAATGTACGAACAATTATCACATGAGTGGGAAAAGTGGTATATGTCAAAAAACTAAACTTTTGGGAAATTAAGATTCAAGTTGTACAACTTGCTTTCTGATTTAACTGAGATTAGAAAAAAAAGATTTTTTATATTAATAAAATATTTTCGTCGATTCTTTTTCAAGTTGCGTGGTAAATTACACAATATTAAATAATATTATGAAATAAATAATGGTTTACACCTTCTTACATACTAAGCAACAAATAATAAGAACATAGGCCCTTTACACTGTTTAAAAACCGAATTATTGAAGATTTTATTATATAATGTCATAATATTCTAACAAAAAAGATGTAATAAAAGAAAACGAAAACAAAACATATTCTAAATTTCACTATTTTAGGAAGAATATTAGGCACATCTTTGGTTAAATAAAAATTTATATTAATGTATGGAAATAATTAGAACACATTCAATTCTTTTATATGGATGGATTGAAAACAGTATTTTCCCTTACTAATTCAATTTTTTGGGACACATCAAAGTTGTATATTCAACGATACTGAACTGCTCTGAAGAAAAACGAAACCATTTGATGTTTTTCCATAGAAATTGATGCCCTTCATCATCTACCCTTTTCTGCTGAAAGTACAACTTGAACAAAAATCTGCTTCTTCATGCCAGTTACTTTAAACGGATTTTTGATACCGCACATACATACAAGTTTCATCCATTCACATAATGTCCAATGGGTGCCTCGTATGTTTTTACTCATTTCGATAATGAAGTGATCGATATCAAATTCCATGTGCATATTAGTGTTGATTTAAAACTAACATATACATAATTAATAGATAAGAATTTTGTCAGTTTGAAGGATCCGAGCAGCCAGATTCCTGTTTGGAATAAAACGTGGCTTTTTGTCATGGAAATGAGCGTGTTTTTTTTGGCGAATTAATAATAATAATTGGAAATGATGTTCAAGTAAATTTTGACGGATCGAATTTGTTGTTTCGCTAGTTAATTTATTTTGGTGTCGGTGGGGAAAACGTACGGAGAGAATAGTAAAGCTAGTTTCGGCGACAGAGTAAAGGTGGAAGATAGATTCGCACAGAATGTGTGTGTATTTTGGGCCCTCAATTAACCAATCATTGGGATTTAAGACCCCCTTGTAGACTCAACGGTAGTCATTTGACCTCCCTGGTGTGGTCTGGGAATTAAAGAGCTATTCTCCAGTAACATATTCAACCCTCTCCTTGCATGCTGCGTTAACAGGTATTTCTAGATTGTAGGAAACAGAATAACTGTTTCTTACGTTAATTGCCAGACGTGCGTTGAAGCCTGTAGCATTTATGAACCCTCTCCCAGTCTTGTATGTCCCGTCTAGGTGGGAACTAGTTCTTTCCCCCGAAACGAAGGAAAATTTGTATTAGTTATAAACATTTAGTTTTCAGTATTCACAACTGTGGGTCAGTGTAAGAGATATCTATGTGCTGTACTTAAACCAGTAAAATTTAGTCAGTCCGTAGTCTATAGTGTGTCGCCAATAAACTAGCTCAATGAGGTATTTTGCAATCAATTTGGTATGTTCTACGGAAGAGATCAATAGTTTTTGGTGACTTTCTTCCGGGTCAAACGGAAGTAAATTTATTTTTTTTGCACCACCATCAAATATGGTCTATATCCAAGTAATTGCATTGTTTGTATTTTTTATTTTAATTAATAAACTGAGCGTAGCTCAATGCTACTAGAAACGGACAGACGGAGTGGCAGTTTCACCGTAGCCGTAGTCATAAAATCATGTGGCTGATTAGTTGTCTAAATTTAATTAAATTGAATGTTTAAAATTCTTCCATGCCTTCTAAAACGAGTGTTTATATAGCACACACTAGTTTATTATTATTTTCATTTTTGTACTTATTGAAGGCATTTCTTTAATTTTCTTATGTAATTATTATTATGTTATCCATAAGAAATCCATACCAAGAATATACTCAATATACAATTTACGTTTCAACTTCATAACTACATAACAGCGAAACAACAATGTAGACAGTCTCCCTCCTTCTTAAAATACTGACGTCATATTTCCAGCAGCTTTCGTATTCCATGTGAACAAAATCGTTTAGCTGCAGAATCACCACTTTCAATTACCTCTTCATTACATATAAACCTTTTCCCCAATAGACACTTTCGAGGAACTAAATACATGAAAATCTGATGGAGCAAGGCTGTTTTAACTATTGAATTGTAGTCATACGCGAGCAATGACACGCGGATGGGTTTTATCCCGTAAGAAGTTAACAGAAGTCTGAATTGTCTCGGATGGCTGTTGGGTCAATCCATGTTAAATATCCATGGCATGCAACCCACGTTCTCAGAATGTCATGAAATTTTTTATATGTGTTCTACTTGCCATTCTTATTATTCATATCAAATTTCAGTTTGATAC